>JAUTBZ010085876.1:0-17154 GCA_032361785.1 Lepetodrilus galriftensis
TACAACATTTTGAAACACTACAAGTACTGTAAAAGCACACGTACTAGTGTTCATTGAAACTTCATTGAAAATCATGAGTCACCAATATACCAGTAATGTCAATACATATTGGACGGGTGTAGTGTATAGTCTTGCCCATTTAACTAGTGTTGGATAAAACATAACCAAAAGCATAACATATTACTACCACACAGCCATCAGATTAAATATACTAAGTTTCATACATGGACTTGTAGATTTACAAAGAGCGTATTCGTTTCAAACAGTCGACCAACCCTAGGGTGATGAAATTAGCCAATGACCAAACACTCATGATGATACGAGTACCCTCATTGGCTATTTCATCACGCGACAATCACCCTAGGATAGGTCGAGTGTTGAATCGAATACGCTCAAAGCTACATCTTTGCAGTTTACATAATCAATGAAGAAGAACAGTCCATATTTACCTGTGAAAGACCAAGGTATATAGACACTGTTTCTGAAATGTACAGAAATCTGCCATCGCTCGCAAGAGAAAATGCAAATCCATCCAACGACTGTAAACAAAAACAAAAACAAGTTTAGTCTCACATCACATAATAGTAAGAAATTCAGAGAGAAAATGTTTCATGTTTTACAGATGTGTTGGTTAAGATAAGATAAAGCTTTATTACCTTTCCAGGAATTTGGTTTGCATATTAGAATGTCATTCAGTTCAACTCTAATACAACTTTATTACTATTTTGGGGACAGTAGCTTTTTCATTATTAATCTGCCCCAATTCACAGTTATACTTGAAATTTTAATATTTACCAATAATGTAAGCATTTGGGTAAATAATACAAAATTAACAATAATAATATTATGTAGCAAGAATGGAAACCTAGTCTTTATAAATTGACCATAATTATATGCATACAGTTACTTTCAATTTTGATGCACATCAATGTTTTCTGTCATTCATTTTAATCGCTTGAATATCTTCGGCTCATTTTATTTGACAATAATTTTAATCTCTAGTGAGTGAGTGAGTGAGTGATTATGGAGTTTAACGTCACTTCAGGGATCTCTCACCCATCTGCGACAACTATGTTAATCTATTTCTTTCGTCCCGTCTCTAGTTATTGCAATCAAGAAGCTTGTCCCGACTAATACAAGCTGGTCCTGAACTGCCTTTAAAAAAATCAACTAAACGATGTTGGAATTTCCCTTCTGATGTCCACTGCAGTCAGTAGCAGCTATGGAACCATAGAATCATGAAAGCATTGAAAAACATAGCAGATACCCGAGCATGTGGTACTTAATGTAAATTGTCAGTTTCATATGAGCAATATTTGCACGTTTAACATTACCACCAACCACTCCATCCCCGCACATCCACAAATCAGCGATAGAAACTTAACTTGAAAACTTACTAGCCCGAATAGCAATACAAATAACAAATGTTGTGAATTTCTACTAGCTCTTACTAGTCTTAGGATATACCTTTGGGAGAAATAGTGATACAAATAACAAATGTTATGAATTTCTACTAGCTCTTAGGATCTATACCTTTGGGAGAAATAGTGATACAAATAACAAATGTTGTGAATTTCTACTAGCTCTTAGGATCTATACCTTTGGGAGAAATAGTGATACAAATAACAAATGTTGTGAATTTCTCCTAGCCCTTAGGATGTACCTTTGGGAGACATGCGCCTGGGCTAGTGGGCTAGAGTTAATTCCGATCCCTGCAAATATCATAACAAGGCTTGTCTAGAGCATTGTTAATCATTGTGAATGAATTACACGTGTCGCCTTCCATTGATCTGACCTGCTCCGACCCGGGCCCACACGTGATTAGCTTGTCACAAGTGAGCTACTCGCAGGTCGCAAGAATTAATTACAAATTCAATACATGATTTCTCTGTCATGTTCAAACAAAGCAAGGTTAATTCCACTGCCCACAAATTTAGGAAATAAATCTGCTGTGTTTTCATTTTGTGGTGGGATATCTTGAACTTGTTACAATATAATAATTTTGCATGTAAGCCCAAACATGTAACCATAAAGTTTTGAATGTAGCATAGAAGATAATATATCGATAGTGAGTGATTGATTATGGAGTTTAACTGAATGAATGAATGAATGAATGAATGAATGAATGAATGAATGGATGAATGAATGAATGCATGAATGAATGAATGAATGAATTAGTGCTTTACGTTGCATCAGGATGTTTTTAACTCATTCACTCAATTAATAATATCATGACTAAACGTACATATGCACACATGATACACAAATAATTCAAGGAGAAATTTTAATTTTCTTTAATGCAATATGTGTTAACACAAAGATATATTATATTATATGTAACGCATGCAGACAAATGTAGCTGGCAGGAAGCATTTGTCCTTGAATAAAGTAGTCCCCCCAAAAGTAGTACCTAAAACCAATTCACTGGAACTCGGAAGAAAAGCTCTCCGGTTTAGATGTGACGTTAACACGGTTTCGCTAAGACGGACTTTACATTCTGAGTGGCAGTTTTAGTCTATCGCCGAATATTTGTTTCCCCTCCTTAGCGAGCGCTTCTGCTGACCTTAATATTTGCTCACCTGCGATGGATACCCTAGGCAAACAGTTTGCTTAAAGCTTGTACATCGCAACTAATCACTAGTTACGAACCTTCAAAAAAAAAACATCAAGGAAATGAACACACGAGTCCATATCATTAAGAAAGTCAATACTTAATATATTAATGGTCGCGGCATGGTCGTTCAGGATGTTTTAAAATATCACTTGAACGTTAGAAAGCTCAAATGTTTCACATAAAAAAAGGTTAAAATAAAATTAACATCACATTTCGTAAGTATTCAATATTTTAGGTTTTAAACTTTCAAATGAAAAAAAATGCCATTTTGTTATGACATAACAAAATAAATCAATGACAAGTATATTACACAAACGACAATTTCAAAATACCATATTAACCCTCTCCCTGCTGAAGGTGAGTTAACTTGCCCGATCACATGCAGAAATAGAACACTTTGATTTTATTCAGCAGGGAGAAGGTTAAAAGAAAAATATCAAATTTCACTTAGTAACACTACCTACAAAACTTTTACAGTAGAATATAACAACAACAAAACTTTGACAACTCCAACAAGTTGTTTAAAGCGACGATTCCAAAACTTCGCAAACTTTTTTTCTATTCTATTCCCATCTCCATAGCCTCAATAAAGATAAATCTAATGGTGTTCCCAAATACACCCTAGAAAAGCCGAGGAGCGATGTTATTACATTTCAACAAACATGGAACCCCCTCTTCCTATCTTTATGGTAATTAAACCACCATTGTGCACGGCGAGTAGATTATCGAGGCAATAAAACGTATAGGAAAGCCTATTCTTAAGGCCCAAAACATAAGGTTGGGCCATAAAACCAAAATCTGAATTGCAAAAGAGGGAATAAAATTGATTTTGTTTTTCAATTATTCTGTGGCATTAGTGTGACTGACGGCTTCACTTCATTCTCGTTGCTAAGTCAATCTGCTAACTATTACCCTAAAAAGAAGCCAGTCTTGCCCGATAAAGTTGAGGAAATCTAACAAGATTTTATGCAGCCGTGCACAATTGAAAGCAATCAATCATGCTGTATAAACAGGCAATAATTAGAAGTATAATCTCGGGGACAAATCATTACGGCACCTAGTCGCGGGCACCGCGATTGAATTACCCGAACAATTCGGGGGTCGTCGGCAAAACTTCTACCTCCACGTTGCAACTTTTTTTCTCCATCCCTAGCAAAATTGAAATGAAGACGCAGAAGTACAAATTTGGAAATTAAATCTGAATAATATAACTATTGATGGTTGACGATTTTTGCCAAGAAATTTGTCTCCAATAACACGGGGGTTGCTAGCTATTTAAACGAGGTCTAGCTGTGTGGATGTTTCAGTCGACGTCCCAATACGACGCAAGGGGAGGGGGGGAGGAAGACGCAATTGCAATTTTGCGTTCCCCCAGTTTCTGAGGTTATGACGGTTCAAGGAGCGACAAGCACCTTTGAAGTTAATTCATTGTCCATGCCGCAAACAATAATGACTAGCGCAAATTTGATTATGGAGCTAATTAAGGGGGAGAACTCTCGTGAGGCAATCTATCGACACTTTAATACAAATGCCATTCACCGTTTCCGACATGATTATTAATGTTATTCTGATTAAAGCTCCTTCATCCCTACACTTCTCCCTTCCCTAGGTAAAAACTACTCAGCTCGACCCAATGGAGAAATGCTCATTGCCGACAATATTCCGTACACGTAGAATTCTCATGGGGCAATGCGTATAAATTTGTTTCCTCGGCAATTTGACGATCCCAAATACGAGAATCCTTGAGCAAAGTAAGAGATGGTCAGGAATTACTCGAAGTCGGGGAAGGGGGGAGATAGGGAGGAGAGGGAGGGAGGAGGGGAGGGAGGGGGGAAGGTCATTGCTTCGATGTGACGATGCTATTTCAAATAGAACGACGCGAATAATCTGACAACTTGTTTTGATGAAATTTGAATAAATGAAAGAAATTTATTTTCAGGGTCCTTTAGAGGAATTACAAAGTAAATACTCACATTGCCATACTATATTGCATGTATGTAATGAATTGGGAACGTTCAGTCTTATCACCTCAAAGCAAGAAAATAAATTCTTGTTTTTTTAGTTTACTTTCCAAGAAGGAAATGGTTTCTTATTTTACATTTGAATTCTAATAGATCTACCTAGTTACAAATATCTCAAATCAAGAGATTGCAAAATATAAGCAAATATTGAATATGAAGATATTGTAATTGAATTGAATTAATGTTTTACGTCGCGGCGGGAATATCTCACCCATAGGCGCCGAAAAGATATTGTAATGGTACTACCGGTAACCACAATATCACCAATATGTAGTTTCCAACAACAACAACTTATAATTAATAATTATGTTGAATATTTTAGATATCATCAAAAATATTTGCATATCATTACATTTAATTTTTTGCTACTTGAAAATTACCATTGCCCCAGGCAAGTGGAATATGTCGGTTTGGCAGTTTATATGCTACAATTCCAGACTCATGAACAATAATAATGTCTGTCTGGTCAGGGAAAAGTCGGCCAGCCATAACCGCTTCACCCCATGGCAGATGCCACACCCTAACAGTAACATGTTCTAGTAATATGATAAATAATGCATATTGTATTATACACCTGTATTATTCATTATATTCCGCATTATTCACATTTAATTTTTTGAATTCTGATACAGTTAAAAAAAATTACTTTTCATTGTTTTTAACAAAACCAGGTTTTGCTTGAGGCAACCGAAGATGCCCTGAAGAGCATGTATGTGTCTAATCCAACGGGAAAAAGGTTAGACATTTTGCAATATAATATAATTGGCAATATCCATCCCTACAATAATCCATCTAATAAATAAAAATTGAAATTCCAAATTAAAGACGAACTGAAATCTACCTCAAGTGTTAAAAAAAAAAATAGGAGTTTTAAAAAGCGATTTTAACACTTTAAGATTTAAACCAGTGTATCGAAAACCACCATCAATTCTACCGACCGCGTTCCTCGTCGAAAAGACATCTCCGGATTTCTGCGCAAATCCCATCTAGTCGTAATGAAACCGCACCGTGGAAGGATATAAAGCTAAATTGATTCTTAACTGCCCATCTATGGCCGGCATGGAAAACTGTTAACACTGCAGGATTAAATTACACTTTAAATCATTCCGCAAATATTTCTCGCTGGTTTACGAGACCCGATTTACACTATCATAACTGAGAATCGCACATTAGAGGGATAATTCCAAGCACTCCATAAAAAGCCTGCCCGCCGCGCGTTCAATTAATATGCAAATCGAGTGGTAATAAGACAAAATCCATCGTGGAACTGACGTAACAAGTGATCAGACTAGCCTGGCACCGGGATAATGGCTGGCTAAGTACTGGAGACGCACAGGGAGGGGGACAAGGCTTGACAGAGAAGAGGAGGGAAGGACGAGAGGAGGGAGGGAGGGAAGGACATCCTGGTTTTATCAACTCTTCAATTTGAAGGAAGGAGGAAGAAAAAGAGGAATATTCTGGTTTTATCACTACTCTTCAATTTGAAGGAAGGAGGAAGAAAAAGAGGAACACTTTTTTAAATGTTATTTCCATTTTTTTATGGAGGAAGCTTCTAGTATTTGTCAGTATGTCTTGATTGTAATGATAAATATGAAAATGAAGAGCATCCTTCTTGTATGTATATTTAGAATCTGATTCAAATCATACATTTAGGTAGGAGTAATTCTAGTTAGTAACATCCCAATATTTACATATCATACTTATAAAATGTAAATCAACAACAATGAGCAATTCCATCGGATATGTTCCGGTACCATGTTTTATCGGAATTATCTCATAAAAATAGAAAATAAGGAACATTAATTTTCTATTTATAAAAATTGCTGTGGTCATTCAGAAATTAACCACTTTTATTCTAAAGGTCCTCACACACAGAAGGCGAGTGAAATATCGCGTCATCAAACAATTCTATTGAAATTTGTCGTTGCTAATTTCACTTTCAGTGTGCAAGCATATAGATAAATGATACGGTTCAATCTCAGAACGGATATCGCCGGTTTTGTCGCCGCAAACTTCGCCTCTGGTGTGCAAGGACCGTTACACTGCATATTTTACCTGCAATATGTGAGAACCTTGATGTGATTCAAAAATATCCATGGCAACCGCTGTCAGGCTTCTTCTTCTGTTAGGACCTGAAAATATACAATTAATGCATAAAAAAATAATTTAGTAATCTGGGGCCTGTTCCATAGAACGATCGTAGCACAACGAGAGTCTTAACTCCAATGCGCTAATTTTCTTACGATTCTGGTGGCACTCGGACTGATCTTAGCGTTATGAGAGTAGTAACTTCTATATGCAAACGTAGAATTACAACTATAGCGCTCACAATAATATTGTGGTACTACATATGTCATAACTCCTACATAAACCTTGCTTTTTGGGTATTCTGTAGAATACCCATAACAGTATTTATTGCCGAACATTCAGTTTATTGAGATGTAATGTTTAGGTTTATTGAAATTCAAATACATAGTGGATCGGGCTGCCGGGTGAGTGGGAACTTCTAACCCTGGTGTGTGTGTGTGTGTGTGTTTGTGTGTGTAAAGAATATACCATAATTCATAAACCATCTTAGCTTTCATACAAACACATCTCCTTTTAATCTAAAAACCTTTACAACACAAGTCATAACACCTTGGTCCTTTCCAGACGCCGGTGAGTAATTACTGGACCTAATTCAACGGACGTACGGTCAAGCCATCGCTACCGACAACACCGGACCCAATACCTCCAGACCAGCGGACCCAATACCTCCAGACAAGCCAGCAGGACGGGGACCCACAACACGACACGAATCAATTATGCAGGGAATCTACGTCCGACAAAAGACGGCACTTCTGCAAGTGCCCAAAGCAGAGGAGGGCCAGTCTGGTACTATATGCTAAACTGTTCCTGAATGTGACACGGCGCGGAGGAGCGTGACACTCCGCCGTCACAACGAGGATCCCGGCTGACAGCGGAGACGAGTGCCCGCGCCCCCAGGCAGGCCGGCGGAGAAAGAGAGAAGCTTGTCTTGTCATGATGGCTCTTGATGGTGGGCATGATTATGTGCACTGTCATCCAGCCTTCTGACACACCTGACGCTAACAGCTGACAATCTGAATATACACTGTCACAGAGCTCGATTCCGCCGGAATTAATGATTAATAAAAGCGGTGTTAAGTGTTGACTTTGAATTCTATTAAAGAGCCAGTGTGGATTTATGTTGGCCGCACACTGACGTTTTTAACCATCTGGAATGGAAACTAGCTGTTGAATGCGAGACATGACATGTCGTAAACTGTATACATGTTTATGTACAGGTATTCACAGTAATCCCAGCGATGTCTGGTGCAATATAATTTTAGATAGCTAATATTTTCTCTCCCACATCATGGCTTATAATCAATAATACTATTTTTTATTAATTCAAATATTCAACTTGGCAGCATTTCTTGGTCAACTTCTTTCATAGTTAAATCACTTCAAAGCACAGCTTAAAACTTTCCAATTCAATTCCTATTTTCTTCAAGTCTAGATAATTCAACTTATATTTATTACTACTTATTGTAAGCATTTTGAGCATGCACTACAATTAGACTCATTATTATTATTATGGTTTGAGCTTTGTCCATAGTATTTCACGTTTCGGCCCCATGGCCTTCCTCCGGATGACTATCACATCTTCCCAGTCTTTCTTTCTCTGGATTGCTGTTATATTATTAATTATTATTATTATTATTATTATTATTATTATTATTATTATTATCATTTATTTATTTTACAATTTCTTTATTATTATTATTATTATTATTATTATTATTATTATTATTATTATTATCTATGATTTCATTTCAGACAAAGATTTATTTCACCCCTACTTGCATAATATCTAAAAGATTTATTTCACTTTTATTTCTGTAAGATCACAAGATTATTTCATTTTCACATGCATAATATTATCTTGCAAACATTAAAATATACACCTATGCAAGCGGTTTTCTTTTCTTATCATTTTATTTTTCTAACTCCTTTTTAAAAATATTTTGATTTTTATTTATTTTTAGGCGAGGAGGCTTCTGGTATTTTTCCAACATGCCTTGATTGTAAAGATCAATCTGAAATTAAAGAGCATCCTTCGAAAAATATGTGCGTTTGATGCTCCTCACCCCATCTGGTGGCAACCAAGTGCTCTGGAGGGGAAACCATTGGAGATTGGGGGCAATTGGTTTCTCAATAAACAGTTATCATTCGTAATATCCGAGAAGTTAAAATGTTTTATTATGCAGTAACTCTCGCTCTGCTTGGCCAACAAAGTTATCTGCTTTTACCAAGGGACCCTTTATCGCTGACAGCAAGAGAACCAAAGCGAGGAAAAGGACCTTATTAATTTTGGAGTCCCGAGCAAATCTAGAAGGACCACCCTCATTCAATTTGCCTTGAAGCCAAAGAGTTGGGGAGGTAAAGAAGGGTTAAGAAGAAGAAGAAAAAAACTGGAGGATTGGGGGTTAACCCTGCACTGATGCAAGTAATAACTGTCAAAAACCCTCCACTAAACATCCTCTTATCGCAGGTCTGATTATCTTCAATAGGCTTGCAGTTTCTGAGCGGTGTGACACCGGGCCATCATCTTTTGCAGTTGGCCACGGGCACGATAAGCAACCATCGCTAGTGGGATGTTCTACAGCGTGCGGACTGCGATACCCCTTGTACTGGGTGTGGTACCCCCTTGTAACTGGGTGTGGTACATGGGTTAAATACAACGGCAGTCTGGGTCCAAGATACAGGGATTCGAAATTAACACTAGCCCGAAGACTCGAGCCATTTCTCCCCAATGCTAAGGTATACTAACTGAGTAGAAATTCATAACATTTATTATTTGTATCACTATTCAAGCTAGTAAATTTTAAAGGTAGTTTTTTATCATTGGAAATACGGGACACATTCTAGAAAAGATCTCGTTTTGGACCAGGGGTGTGTTTCACGAAAGGGGTGTATATTTACGCCGGACGTAAATAACACGTTTTTGCTTGTATTACGTCATTTACGTTGATTGTATTACGTCATTTACATCCGGCGTAAATATACATCCCTTTCGTGAAACACACCCCAGGACTCCATACAAGTAATTGATTATTGGCAGTCAGTACTTTGAAAAGTGCAGTACTTTGAAAAGTGGACTTGTTCAGATTTTGTTTTTTAATGTTTATTGGTGTTTAGAGGTGCTTTCAAGATTCTTTCACTTATATCACAACTTGGTCCGTTTAGGGCATGAGGAAACCCGCAACATCTATAGCACTGAATGTTGAAGTAAACCTGCGAACACTTGCTGGTACTGACAGACCAAGGATGGGGACTGTATTAGCGCAGTACAAACACTGCATTGCTGCGGGAATCTTTCACCTATTTGCGACGAAAATGCATACCTATAGTTGATACACATAGTGGTCAGGTTGTTTTACCTAAAACATATGTGCATTTTATTTGACCACACAGGTACTTAATCCAACCAGATACATATTAGACGGAGAAAAAGAAGTGTAGTTCTCATGGATCAACAAACTAGCACAGGAATCTAGATCAGCAACTACATCGTTTCGAAATCATACATCAGGGTCTTATCGGGTACTTGAATACCCCTCGTTAAAATGTCTTGTAACCAATCAGATTTACCGAGGTATCACGAAACAAAGATGTCCGTCAGAGAGCCGCTATCTAAGCGAGCTGGTTCTGCTATTGGTCTGCCCCGGCGGCACTGGAGGGAAAAACCGCAGGCCGCTATCAGACATCCCCGTTATTTACGGCAACTGCTGTAGGTCTGCCTCTGAGTACGGTTACTCAGCAACAGCTGATTATCAGCTTTAATCCTGTCTAATTTCAATGTATATTTGACATCCTTCCGTGGATCAAATCCAGCGTGGGACGTGAGGCACAAAATGCGGGGTCCTCATTGACGGGGAACCATCGAATAGAATGGTTCTCTGTACATACTCAATGAATGGATGAATTAATGCTAAGGTTGCGTATTGTTACATACACACAACATCATATGGAGGGACAAGAATGGGAAATTATGTTTTCAGCTGAAATGGCCGGAATGCATGCAACGGAAGCCACGGCCAGGTTTACAAAATCAAATGCGGAGGCTCGAAATCTGCAGTTCCGCGGAAGATTCTACATCCCTGCATCATGTGAAGCTATGTACCGGTATACAGTATGGGTATATTGCTAGGATAACTCATGATGGTAGTTATCTCTCTAGAAGTATCCGCTTGCATTTGTGACATAAGCCGAATTGGTCCAACGATAGTATTAATAAAGCAAATCAAGTACAGAATTAAATAATGATAAGAGAGAGGATGATAGCACAGTGGTAAATTGTCAGACTTCGAAACCAAATATTCAGAGTTTTATCACGCTCCAGGAACCTGTTGCACGACGCTCTTGTAGCGCTACAATAGTTGTAACAGGGCTCCAGCCACAATAGAAAGCGTTGATGTTACAATAGTAGCCTACAAAAGCTTCGTGCAACAGGCTCCAGGAACCTGGGAATGGTTTCTTAAAGCCCTTGTACCTACAATGAGACCATAGTGCTCTCGTATCAATCTCTTGTACATATGGTGATGGGTCACCTACAAGAACGCTGTGGTCTCATAGTGGATACGAGAACTTTGAGAAATTATTGTAAATGTTACCTTCATGTTACCTTCTCTGACACCTTGGGATAATCGGTGCAGAAGACCACCCACCAATGGCAATTTGGTACGAGCACAAAAACAGAACGCACTATTTTAGGCAACGGTCTCATAAGATTTACTGCAAGTAGCCAGTAAATAGCAGTACCTGGAACTATGCATATCTATCTGTCTTAATATTGTTGCTATCATCCATTCAATATCTGTATACAATAATAATAATAATAATAATAATAGTAGCAATAATAATCATAATAATACGATTCATAATATAATAATTTATGATATTGATAATAGATAATATATTCTAATCGCTGGTTATATTGTTTTGATAACGGCCAGGTTTACGACATCGAATGAATTAATTTTTCCTTTACTTCACTCACAGAGGAAATATTTCACCAATACCTGACTTATGAATTTGAACCTGGGATGAGAATGGGAAATTAAAATGTTCAGCTCTAAACAGCCGGAATCCAGCGACCAAAATCCACGGCCAGGTTTACAAGATCGACCAAGTGAATTATTGTTTTACGTCAGCAGGAATCTTTCACCCATGGGTGATGACTACAAGATCGAACCGAGAGTCTCTGAATCCATGAAATATTCTCACATCCCTGGTTCTGGGAGGTCCCAAGTCCAATATCAAGCCACCACCCGACAGAGCCTCAAACCACGTGGCCGGCCACAAACCCGGCTGGTGCACTGCACCTCTCCCCGCGTGGCTAAACCTCGCAGACTCTCATCCAGCCATCTCATGCTGTCATGCCCAGTTGGTCGGAAATTGCCCGTGATCCCGTCTCATTCTTTGAGCAGAGCCCAGCGATAAATCACCCGACATGGAAAGAAGACACTCTGTGTGCTGGCTGATATGGCGTGAAGGCCAAGTTAACATTGGTAGCTTCACGGAGCGACCTCGTCAAAGACCTCACAGCAGACCTCGTCAAATTGACCTCACGGCAGACTTCGTCAAATTGACCCTGCGGCCGACCTCGTCATGTTGTGTCTGGCAGGAGATCGGGGAGAAACATCTGTCTGGATGATCTAGTTAGATACGGGTTTCTGTTTTGATGCGATAATGGACGAGAAATTCAACGTTTTTCGTGATTGTAATTTGGGACCTCGAGGCCAGTAGGCTTGAAATTGATCAGTTTGATCCTGTTTGATCCGTCTGATGATGGGTAATAATGGTAGAGGTGAAAATGTTTTTTAAAGTATACTTGCGTATAAAACAAGTAAAATGGCAATATTATGAAAATATAAGATTTATTAAAAAAATGCTGAAAATATAAGATTAATTGCTGGATTTAAATTTAACTTTGACACATGTTCGTCATTTTCTTCAATATTCTGTAAACTTGTAAGGAGACTTGTGGCAGGATTCAGACTAATCTTTGACTCAATTTCTGGAAACAAACTGAGATTTTGCTCAGCTGAGATTTCTACCATTGACTCAGTGCTGAAACTTGAATAAAAAATGTTTGGAGTTTTTACTCACTTTACAGCACTGAGAAATCTCAGATTAGAAAAATCTCAAAATCCAGGTATCGATTCAATCAGCAGTTTGTTCTAGTCTCAGGTATCTATTCAATCGGCAGTTCGTTCTAGTCTCAGGTATTGATTCAATTGGCAGTTCGTTCTAGTCTCAGGTATCGATTCAATCGGCAGTTTGTTCTAGTCTCAGGTATCTATTCAATCGGCAGTTTGTTCTAGTCTCAGGTATCTATTCAATCGGCAGTTCGTTCTAGTGTCGGGTATCGATTTAATCGGCAGTTTGTTCTAGTCTTGGGTATCGATTCTTTTTTTTTCTAATTGGCATTTAGCGTCGCTTTTTAGATTCTTTCATTAATATCACAACTTGTCAGTTTAGGGCAGGAGGAAACCCGCAACATCCGTAGCGCCGAATGTAAACCTCAGGTATCGATTCAATCAGCAGTTCGTTTTAGTCTCAGGTCGGCAGTTCGTTCTAGTCTCAGGTATCGATTCAATCAGCATTTCGTTTTAGTCTCAGGTCGGCAGTTCGTTCTAGTCTCAGGTATCGATTCAATCGGCAGTTTGTTCTAAATATCAATTCAATCGGCAGTTCGTTCTAGTCTCAGGTATCGATTCAATCGGCAGTTCGTTCTAGTCTCAGGTATCGATTCAATCGGCAGTTCGTTCTAGTCTCACCTTTGACAGACTTGTTGGGTGGCGGGCCGTCCCTGCACCAGGGCGGGTCACCGTGGCCGGAGAAGTCGCGGAGCTTGAGGTAGCTGATGGACAGGCGGATGATGGACGCCTTGTCCAGCTGACTGGTAATGGCCGCCGGCAGGGGAAGTAACTTGGCCAGTTCGTAGAACTCGTAGTTCTCCTTCCCACGCCGTGACCGGGCCGCATCCCTCGATTTCTCCTTCCTCATCTCCAAGATACTGCAAGTCAAACAACTAATAATGAGACAGATAATATTTTTTCCTTTTTATAATTTTTTTTAAATTGGGTTTTATAGTCACTTTCTAGACTATTTCACTAATATCATAATTTGTCAGTTTATAATCATAATAATAATAATAATAATAATATATAAAAGCATTGTCCTATGCTATGTTCCAAAAATGTTCTACCATTGTGCCACCATGATTGTGACCATAGTAATAATAATAATAATAATAATAATGTAATAATAAGGCAATAATGATAAGTAATAATAATGTAATAACAATAAGTAGTAATAATAAGTAATATTAATAATGTAACTAATAATAATAAGAAGAAATAATAATAATAATTAATAAATAATATTATAATAATAATAATAATAATAATAATGTTTATAATTATTCTGACTAGCTTCCGACATAATAACCTAAACTCTTTCAATGAAAATTCTCATAATCGAGATCAGAATTGATCGAATCCCAATGGATGTGTGTCATTTACTTTAATACGCCTATAAAAAGCAGAAACATTCCTATTTTGATGTGTTAACTACTACTCTAATTGCCATGGTATTATGTCTCGGCAAGCAGATTGTACAAATGTGTTTCCACTTGAACGGTCCAAACAATACGCGCGCATGTAAACGACCGACGTCGGCCGTACTTCAGCTTCAGAGGGTGGACCTCTGCGAGCCTAGGAAGTGAAATTTATTGCTAAGCCATTGACCAACAAACGACCACGGAATTGTGTATTTTTGATCCGCTTCGACGACCAGAGAGTAAAACTCGATACACGAATGTAAAAGTGAACAGAAAGTACAGCAATTACACAGTCGTTGATGATTCGTCGTCAACGCCGATTCTATTCTCCGTTGCGCGACCTACGGAAGGAGAGGAACTGCGAACTTCCTCAGACTCCAGTCGTAAGACCTCGTTCCTTTCATCGGAGTCGCGTCGTAAGGACCTCGTTCCTTTCATCGGGAGTTAGCGCACACGAGAGCGAACACAATATTTACACCTCTTAAACTACTTCCTGTCCGGCGGTCTCGGCAATGTTTCACACCTCTCACGCTCGTCAGCAATGTTCGAAATGACAAAAGACCACCTAAAGCTACAAAAACTCAGACGTTTTTATTGAGCCGTATGGACTTCATTGGAGGTCTGGAATCGGTATCTAGGCTTTCTCTGCCGTAAGCAAGATCATTTCCCCTATCAAGCCCCCGTGATAGATGGCACCACTGGGGGGACAGAGCATCGAGTTTATTGACAGAAAGGCGGCAACCTTTACAAAAGCAATCAATTTACATGGAAACTGCATGCAAGTGCTCCTTGAATTATGGAAAGAAGAAGGTTTTTTGTCCGAAGCGATTTCTCATCAGACCCCAATAGCAAAACATGTTGTTGCGCAAGGAGATTGTTTTAGCTGCATTTAATTCAATAGATTTAGTTCTGATGATAGTTCTTGAATATTCCATATCAAATAAGATCAATTGTTTTGTTATTTGACGAAAAAGTAAGTGAGGATGTTAGATTGTTTGTCAGTATTTTCCAACCAAGCACGTAATATCTCTAAAAATATTTGTTTTATAACTTTTCAAGTATAACCATTTACAGAATGAAATATTGGATTGATAATTTTTTTTAATAGTTTTATCTTAAGTTTTTAACTTAGAAATTGACTGCACTACACAAAATTGTTCTAATCAATCACAAGCTGAAACTGGTAAATGACTTCTGTATTTATATATTGGAAAACACTTAAATTATGCGGATTCAAATTACGCGAAAATGCTAAAATGTACTTATTAGGGATAATGAAATCACGCACATTTGCAACAATAATAAAACAAATAATGAAAAATATTCATTCTCATAATGAAAAAATCCTAGTACTGTATTCATCTGTAACTACATGTTTATCAAAATCAGGGAGTACCATACCCCTGTCGCAAATATTATCTGGAGCTCTGTTAGTAATGAAAATAGTATAGGATTAAGTCGAGTAATTAGCACATGTCCTCAGACATCGCGAGAAAGCTTCCTATTGTCAAGGTTATTATAAATATAAAGATGAGGTGAGAAGATATAGCTGGGATTCAGCGACAGAAAATACTTTCTCAAGCGAAATACGTGACCTTTTGATAGATAAACACAAGTAGTAATGAAATAGCACATTATTTTGTTGCGCAATTTACCAGAACACTTATATCTCTAGATGTATTAATTGAATCACATGATTGCAATTTTGCAAAACAAGGCCAAGTTGATTGCCGTTTGTAATTTGATTTGATTGAATTAATGTTTAACGTCGCGGCGGGAATATCTCACCCATAGGCGACAACAACAACGTTACTTAGTAATTAAGCCGTTTGTAATGTTTCACACGACAAACTGTAAAGAAAAAGTAGGAGCAATACTAATACACTGTATATATTTTTACATTGAATTATGTTTGAATAACTTTGCTATCCTTAAGTTTGAATAACTTTGATATCCTTATGTTTGAATAACTTTGATATCCTTAAGAATAACTTCCATTACCTCAAGTTTGAATAACTTTCCACTTCCTTAAATTATTCAATCGTTCCTTCAATTTTATTTTTCATTTATTAGTAAATTAAATTAGTATTAATTACTGTTTTCACGTTATAATTTTCATTTTATAAGAATTATTAAAGAATAAGAAAAATTGTAGAATGTTCTGTTAATCGGACCCAGACTAGAATCGCGGGGTTTTCTGTCACGAGATGACACGTGTCCCTGCTGGTGATGAATTTGGGAGGACGGGGGGTTGTAGAGAGAGGGAGGGGGGGATGCACAGTCAACAACTTACAGGCATGAGGTACCCATGAATAAATTTCCTATCCAAGAGGCCGAGAGGAATCAACCTGATCCTTGCAATAGTGGAATGTGATTGATGGTCTTCATATGGATGGGATTGTGCCTTTAATCAATCAGTGAGTTAAAGTGCCGCTGCCTGATAGTCAATGAACATTTGGTTGCAAAGGGGATAAGAAGAAAAATAATAATTGCGAATCGTGGAAGAAAAGGAAAAGAAGAAAAAACGGTTTTAAGATCGCAGTTTCAATCGGAATCGCAACTTAAATATAAATGGTATTAGGTTAAATGTTAATCAATTAAGACAGCCAAAAGTGAGCGATTGAGGCTATTGCGGATTCATACCAAAATGTTGGTGATCTAATTGGGTGAAGAGAGATCCCTTTGACAGATCACCACATAATTTCTGGAATTCACAAATTTGTTCTTCAGTACAATTTAAGTTTATTGATCTTCTCCAGCCAGGATTGTTGTTGTTGATTTGGGGTTTAAAGTCACTTTCTAGAATCTTTCACTAATATCATCAATATATATGTACTGCTTGACTAGTCTGGATTTCCACCAGTTTTTATAACTTGCTAGTTCACTTA
>JAUTBZ010085987.1:0-17153 GCA_032361785.1 Lepetodrilus galriftensis
AATTGAATGGATATCCAGTGTGTGTTTTGTCGTAAGTATTCACAGAAATAGAAAATAAGGAGAATTTTCTCCTTTTTGTCGTACAGTGTTAGAACAGCATGTTTCATTTTGTTGTTGCTCTACTTAACACAGTCCTTGGTTGTCCACTTTCTTCTGTCCCCATTGTGTATTTGATTGGTTGGAATAATTTGAAATATGTTACCTTGACAATAAATAAACCAACTGGTGGTTTTTACTAGTCGGACTAGTTGATAGAAATAGTCGAATGCTAGTTGAAATAGTTGGTAATGTCAATGACTGTGAAAGTTGAACAGTATAAAATCGCGAAGAAGATGAAATGGTAGAATTTTTTACGTTCGGATCTACGATTTTTCTTTCAAATATTCCTTTCAGTCAGTAATTATTCTGAAATTATATTGCTCTTGGTGACTAAGTCATCTGTCAAACCTTAGTTGAAAAGTGTATGTCAGTATTTTATAAAACATTTTTTCAAGCTTTGGAGCATATTACTTTGACAAAAATTCACATTGTGCAGTTTGTATTTTCTGGGAACAAATCTGTTTTGCAAATAATTCAGGAATCGGTTTAGCTGGATGTTGTAATGATTTGATTTTTCTCTTGTTACAAAACATGACTGAATTTGTTCGTTGTTTTTTCTTTTAAGTATAAATTGAAATGATGCCATGGGTAAACAGCTAATTGTACAGAGATGTTTTGTGTAATTTGAATAGAGAAACATACAGACTGTATACCGTAATCGTGAAAGTGCTACTTTCTGTCTGGGCTTCATTTTGCTGCTCTGAAACATCAAGCGCTAGGTTTACAAATCAAATTCCTTTTTGTCTCATGCATTTCCAAATGGCGTAACTTTTACTGCAAATATATTTGAGATGATGGGTGTGTGTTTTTTTTTATACATGAGAATATTTCTAATTCTTATATTGTATATTGGAGACCAACTCAAGTTTGTTAACGAAATGCAGGCAGCTGCTTGTGTGGCAACGAGACTGTGTACAGCTCTCGTTATTAGCAGAGACTACAGATCTTGTCATGGGTAGACCGTACAGATCTTGTCATTGACAAGAATATATACAGTTCTTGTCGTGAACAAGAGACTGTACAGACCTTGTCATCGGTAGACTGGATACAGCTTGTCATGAGCAGGGACTGTATACAGCTCTTGTCATCGGCAGACTATATACAGCGCTTGTCGTGAACCAGAGACTGTATATAGCTATTGTCATGGTCGGGGACTGTATACATCTATGTCATGAGCAGGGACTGTATAGCTCTTGTCATTGGCAGACTATATACAGCACTTGTCGTGAACCAGAGACTGTACAGGCCGTCATCAGCAGACTGTATACAGCTCTTGTCATGAGCAGGGACTGTACATTGTTCAGAGACAGCTCTTGTGGTGGGCAGATATTACACAGCTCTATTGTACAGAGGGAACTGCCATGGGCAGCATATTTGGAGTTCACTGTATGATTTTTACGCTCAGGAAATTTGTGATTTGAAATGTTACGAGTCATGTAGGATTTTGAAACGAGTGTGGAGAAAATTTTAGAGCAACGTTTAGACTTGATACTTTTTATTAGGTATTGAAGGCAGGAGCAATATTTGTATTTTTAGTACCAATGTAGGCCTACACATGGGATACAAATGTCTCATTTCAAATGTGAACCTGGTTTCACATTTCCTTGTAAGCCTACCCTTTAGATCACCAATACTCCTTTTGCATTTAGATGTATTTGTATATTTTGTGTCCATTTCTTAAAAATTCCAAATAAATTATGGAGCAGTGAAATAAGATGAAAGTGTTTGTTGTGCTTCCTGAAAAGGATGCTGGTGTTTAACCTTTTGTGTGCTGGAGGCTGCTGGAAATGCCTTAGAATTTATGGGAAGTATTGAGGCCCTAATGTGGTCACTTTTCGTACACAATGGATGGATGAATTCACGAAGTCGTCATTCATGAATTGTAATCATATCAAAACACCAGGCCTCGAGATTACGAAACTTTTTGAGAGTTACTAGTATTTCATGCTTTTCAAAATGTACATGACGTTTTATGAACAAAACTTAAGCATGAATTTGTAATCAGAATTTTTTCGTAATCTTGGGGTCAGGCATGGCTACAACATTTTAGCGGAAAACAATGTTCGAGGTCTGGAGTCTGCTAATAAATCGAACAATGGAACTGACAAAAATATGCATTTTCCAACCGTGGAATTATAACACAGGTTATGAACTGTGACAAGATCCTAGAGTTGTTTCACCATAGCGATCCCTCATGCTGAAGGTTTATTAACAGCGGCAGGTGTGCAGAAGACAGAAAACATAGGAATTGAGGTCACCTGCTTGCAGTGTGTGTATACTTGGATTACAGAATATCAACATCCATTTATTAACCCAAATTCCTCTACTTTAAATACAAGCATTACATCTAACATTGGTCACTTTTTTTCCCCAAGATGCACATTTTCTTTAACATCCGCTTGTATGTATATAACATTTTGTACATTATCTTGGTAAATAACTTTAAACAAATATAATTTTCTAATTTTGTACTAACAAAAATAAATTAATTAAAATAATAAAAAATATAAAGAATAATATAAAATATAAAGAATTGTTATATTAATATTAAAGGCATAATATTAGTTCATATAATGGACAAACACATTTCGATCTGATTAAGCTTGATTTATCCATCCAAACGTTATTTACTCATGTACTTATTCCCCAGTACTCGATAGTTATCAAAATATTAATATTTTATATGAATAATGGGAACGTTCCGCTATTCATCTTTTCTTTGATGCATCAACTCGTCTATGAAGGAATCTGCGAGGGGACATTAGAGTTATGTCCCCCTTGCATGATATATAATGAAGCAAACACGTACAGAGCATATTCAGGTTGTCCATCTTGGAGGTGCAGTGAGGATTTGTCAACCACACAGTGGAGGAAAGCTTTTTGGAATTACAAACATAATTTTATGTACTTCAAGTGAATGTACTTTGCAGATATAGCTAAGAACTAGTCCAAAACAACCATAAATAAATAAATGCCTTTAAAAAGATTTTTAAAAAATCTTTCAAATCTTGATAGTGCTGGGGTGGATGGTAGCATAGAGATGAAACAATTTTTCTTACAAACTTGATAACTTGAGATTTAGTTCACAAATCCCCATATAAAATTTGGGCTCAACATAAAATCCAAAAGTTCTGTAATATCTTCTTCATGTCCCAAGATTGAAACTGAACTGCAGATTCAGCACCGATATTCACAGAAGTTCCATATTGCAGTTATACTTGGTTTGTCAATACCGGCCAATGATTTCAGGTTTACTGCAACACTTAATGCCACATGTGTTGCAGATTTCCTCCTGCAGTGAATTCCTTACACTGCCTCCCAGCCTATCATATCATGACCTCACTGGGAAGGCAACTTCAACAGCACTGATTCAAACTCCAGACATTTTGCTCCCAAAATCCGACGACCCAAAACTACACCATCGTCGTCAAACCTCTTCAAGATGGTTCTAGTTTTAATCGTTCCTGATCGAGTTACAAACAAGACGTAGTACCATTTGGTAAATATATTTTAATCACGTGTGTGTTAAAACCCAGCTTGGCAGAATACAATAAGGCACATTTATCAGCACAACCATTAAACCAATGGAAATAATGATAATTTAATAGTAACATAGCTGAGATTTATAATCTGTCCTGCACTTCATGAATGGGTCGTACCTGTAGTCCTGTTTTAGTATTAATTTTTAGTACAGTAGACCTCGCATATTTATGCGAAGTCCGTTATACGCATATGCCGCAATTAGCATTAGAAGGGATCAGGACTTCAGATTCAGTCCGTTATATGTGAGGGTCTGGTTTATGCGAGGCCGGTATATGCGAGGTCTACTGTATTAATTTTGTTAATGGAATTTTAGATCTGATTTATTCAAGATTCTTTCACTCGTACTACTGTTTTCCAGACCTGCTATAGTTGAAACATGGTATATATGAAGACTTATGCCCAGACTAGTATAGTACGACCCTTTCATGAAATATTAGCCTGGACAGCCAAGAAAATGTTCACTCCTTGTTACAATCATGCAAATGGTTGTTGTACCATCTTGAAAATGGAATATTTGTAACTTGTAACCTACAATAATTGGAAGCTGTATTTTACACTCCACCATATTTCACCAACAAGGAAGGTTTTATATTAAATATGTTACATGCGTTTACAAAAATATTCTGAAATATATATTTTTGAAAAATTCACAACTTCAGGAACATCACAATTATTTGAATAATACAAACGTAAAATGTCACACTAATTATATTTGGTACTGAACTACCAACAGCAGGTGTTTTTTAAAAAAAATAACTTGAACTTTTGTGATGGGTGTCGTCTTAAATTTTCATTACCACAGGGTCAAATTCTTAAACATTGTCAGTGATGTATCTCGACTTGCGCTTCAAATAGTGTTCACTGAATATATTTTGATAAAATACATAATTAGATCTTTGAAACAATTCTAACAAAATACTTTACATCAACAATCCAAAATCAACTAAACTAAAAGTGAACAGATCGAATAATCAAAACAGAATAAACAATTCAATTCAACAAGTGTAAGGTCGGAACAGTCGTGCAAGGTTTCTCAGAACGCACTAACAACGAAAATGGAACCACTAATATAGACGGAAGAAATTCACATAATAAATGGATGGAATGAAATTATGGTTGCTATTCTTTGATACAAGTATATTGACTAAATACAGAGATATTGTGAAGGCTTAGATTTTATGTATGCATCTTTGAACTAAGATTCAAGGCTTTCTCTTCATATGAGGCGTGCTCCTTTCTAATGTTCTGTCACATGTCTAGTACACGTTGTTCTTTAGAATGGAGTGAGCCAGCACAGCACAGAGTAAATTGTCAGTGGCAGCCATGTTGGATTGTGTACTGTGCCGTCTACACCACCTATTTCGCTGGTACATGTCCCGGACAGAAAGTACACTGTGTGGTTCTGCTCCTTTCTAACAGCACATGTCCTGGACAGACAGTACAGACAGCACAGTTAGAAAGGAGCACTACCCAGGTCACAGACTCTCCAGACATACAGGTCACAGACACTCCAGGCGTACAGGTCACAGACACTCCACATATGTACAGCTCACAGAAACTCAAACATGTTGCAAAATAAATTAGACATTGAGACAAGTTCCACTTACAACTATTATGACATATCTCTGTCCATTACTATGGAGATCTGCTACGATATCTGGCAGGCCGGAATATGATGTTGTGTTGTACGTCCAGTCCAGGTAAGCATTCATGTAGTCAATATCATTCCATTGCACATCCTGAAAGTAATACCAACCTAAGGTGAGATCCTAGCTATATGTATCATTGAATATTATTCTGACTTCATAGCATTGAGTGTTGTAGTAAAACTCTGTGCACCAGCTGGTACTGATTTCATTTAACTAAGGATTTCATTTAACTCTCTCCCTGCTAGATTAGGCAAAAGCACTACTCATTACAATGCATTAGGGCATCAACGGTTGCCTTCAGCAGGGAGAGGGTTAAAGAAACACAATAAACTTCAAAAGATATCCTGAGGAGCAGAAACATCCCCTGTTGACTGATACTTATCTGTTAAATTTTGATATCTCAAGGCATCTCTACTGAATACAGTACGTACATACGGCATTTCAGCAGCCCTGTTCCTAGCGATAACTTTCCTCAGTTCCTCCGCGCTGTAGTAGCCGTATTTACAGAGATGGAAGCCGAGTGACCAGAACGGAGGAAGGAAAGGTCGGCCAATCAGGGCGGTGTATTGCTGTACGACCAGGTCTGGGGTTGGACCCAAGAAGACGAAGATGTCCAGAATTCCCCCGATGCTCCGGTAAGTCAGTGCGCCGGTGTCGTTATAGGGCTGAAGTGTGACCTCTGAAACAAAGTCACTGAACGTGATCTGTGACAGTCATTGCAACTTTCAATAATAATTAATAATAATGTGTATTTATATCGCGCTAGACTCCATACACACAGTGCATGCTCAAAGTACCACACTGTTATTACTCCAGTCATGAAGAACAATGTTGATATACAATTGTCAAATAATTATGAATACTATTTCTTTCTTACCCATTGCATTGCTGTTCAACATAAATACTCCATATGCAGTGTTAGTGTTGTGGCTGTCCAGATTCAAGTAGAACGGATGAGATCCATACAGATTGTCATTGACCTGGAAAAAAAGAGATCTTTGATGTAAAAATGTACAGTGACACAATATCAAAATGTGATCACACCATCTATAGTTTAATATTGTTCAAATTGACAAATCACCGAGTATTAATTGAATTGCAGAAGTTCATATTGACATCTATTTGAGATCTTCCACTGTGGTTGGCTAGTGGTTACCTCAGGTGGTTGATCACGATTCCAGAAAACTATCTTTGTCCAGTTAGTGTCCAGCTTGAAACTTGACCTATGTTCTCCCAGACCATATATATTGGGTGATGACAGTTGTGTACCAATCTGTAGGAACTGGTCGGCAAACACTAGGGGAGAGACACCAGTTGAGTCAAATCTGTCGATGAAAAACATTATTGGAATTGAAAATATGTTTGTTACACTAACAGTGAAATTCTACTCAAATAACAAATAAAACAACAAACTTACAATACTTGAGCAGTAGACTTTCTTGTAATTGTTATACCAAATGGTTCTTTTGTCAGCTTGATGTCAACATCTTGATCAAGTACTTCACTGTTGGTGCTGCTGGACTGTTGGGGGACAATCAACGGCACGTTATATCTGTTGACATCGGGATCGTATATCTGAAATATCCATTGAGGAACTCATATGTATTACTGAGTTTGCATATTTAATTGGATAAATCTTTCAATTTTATTTGAAATTAATTAAGTCTCAAGAAGAAGCTCTATAAGTGATTTAAAAAAAATTCATAGTGCAAATGAATGCAATTATACAATAATTATATGGTGATTATCATAGTCCATTTTGCCATTATATTTATAACATGGGTATGTTTCAGTCCCAGGCAAAATGTTATGTAGTAAATTAAGCTACTCAAAGCTTATATTTTTCCATAGAACATGTTGAACTGCCATGTCTAAATCTTTAAAAAATGTAACAAGTAATTTTGATATTTGATTTATACCTTTATCTCAAGATAAGGATTTTGGTTTGTTTTGTATCCGGTAATTTGGAATTGTAATTTCATGCTGTCCTTAGGATACGGAGACTTTGTTGTCCTCTGCAGATATCCGATCATCCCATTGGGTGTTTCCTCTGTCCTCATCAGCTTGTAGCCATCGTTGAAGTTACGGGGGTAGTAGCAGTAGGGGCCGCCTCTCTCCACCTGTGGGCTCCAGCAGCATCCCCGGGACTCGCACTTCTTCTGAGTCGCTCCATAAAACTCTGGCCAGCAATCAAAGCGGTCCGAACCTGGAGATATATAAATTTAAAGATAAACTGGACAGATCTGCTCATACAAGTGTGTACTTTATGGTCAGGATAAACATGAAACTATTGTTGATCAACCAATGACATTGTGGTCATTCTCCTTTCTTAAATCATATTTGGATGTCCCCTCTATAAATAAATCATACAAAAATGAGGCAACCGTGAGAATGGCGTCATTATGCACTTTGCCGCGAAATAGGTCTGCGTATTGGGGTCACGTGAGATCTTGGCCCTATTTATCCCCGGGCAGTGATTACTGTTTGGCCCTATTTATAGCCGGGCAGTGATTATGCTGAGCTGTATATAGTGTATATAGTATATAGTGATATAGCTGAGTGATATAGCCATAGCATGATCTCTGCCCGGCAAACATAAATAGGGCCAATGATTACTGTATGCTGAGCTATACTCACTTCAAGTATAGCTCAGCATAATCACTGCCCGGCGATAAATAGGGCCAACATGAGATCATGACTTGAGTGCTGTGTTCTTAGGTGTTTACACGAAGAAGTGCCTACTTAAACATGTTTTACTATAGTACCGATTGTACATGTGTAATGATTCAACAAACTTATTTCTAAATTCCACAGTACCTTTTGAAATACCACACTGTGCATCTGTACTCTTGTTGACACTGCCAGATGGTTCTACATTCCATATTGGAAAACCTATATATGAATGTATTCCTGAATTATGTTTGATTTGTCCTTGAAACACCAGCAAGGACACAGAAATAATACATAACAGTAGGATGGCTGTAACAGCTAGTAAACAATATTTGGGCACTGGCCTATTTACGGCATGGTGTGGAACTTTTAGCAATGGTTTCAGTTCATCTTCTTGCTCTCCCATAGTGCTCTGTCTAATCTAGTTAATCTCCCGTCACTATTTCCATTTGATCGCGTCGTGAGTAACTGTTAAAGTGGTCAAGTTCTCATTTCCTTGTCTTTGTTGTGAGGGTCGTCAGCTGATTCCGCCATTTTCATGTCATGTGATCAAACATTTATCACATGACTAATGAACCAGTGTTTATACATGTTTGCGCTTACCAACTGTTTATCAGTATTGACAGAGCCCAGTCTGTGTAGGTGGTGATTATTGAAATGTCGGATGTAAACACGGAAGAGAAAACTAATGATAATAATCATGATGAAGAAGAACAGGTGACAGACAAGCAGACGGACGAACACACGGAAGAACTACAACAGGATGCACCCCCTCAACAGGAAAAACAATCGCAAGGAACAGCTAGTGCCTCGCAAATAAAACAAAAAAGTAGGAATGTGTTACGTGTACCGTTTTCAGTGTTTCAGTTTTCGTGTACAATCAGGTTACATGCACGTACATCACAACGCGAAAATATATGTTACCAGTGATCTAGTGATATATTAATTCAGTACAATTCTACGTAATGGTAAATAAGAGCTTAAGTGGTAAGTACAACCAGATGTTATATCTGATTATATCTTGTAATGAGTCTTAATTTGTGTGTGTGTACATGTGTGTATGTGTGTGTTTATTTATGTGTAATCATATCATGCATGTGTGTTAAATTACATAAATGAAATTTTTCCGTCATTGTGGCAAATACATATATATTGTTTATCTATCTGTCTCTATATAGTTTTATTGTAATAATAATATAGTATGCATTTATGACAACAAGTTAGGCAATCATGATCTATCGACACATTATGATTCAGATATTAATCATGATAATTTTAAAATATAATATTTGATCAGTCGATGTGCTGCTGAAGCCAGCTGGGGATGCTCCGATCATGAAGAAGAAGAAATGGGCAGTGGATCGGTCTAAAAGAATCAGCTGGGTGTCCGAGTTCATCAGGAAATACATCAAAATGGCACCTTCAGAGTCACTGGTATGCTATCTCTTCCAACGTGTCCAAAGATTAAACTCTGTAGTGTCTAGTTGGTCGTGTAAGTGGGTATTTAGAGTGGGTGGTAGTGTATTTGGACTTCAGACTTAAAAGCCCAGGTTCAAGTCCATTTGTGAGAGACTGGTATCAATGTTTGTGAAAGTTACTTTTCTGATGCAATATTGATAGGATGGCAATGCAGATAACCTCCTTGGTTTCAATACATTCAATATGTTCGCATACAGCTTATATCAAACATTTAACTTGCAGAGAATAGAGGATTTATTTACATTGTAAAACACATGTCACCATTTATTTTTTATCATTAATGCTTAATTAATAAATATTAAAACATTTCTTTTCAGTTCCTGTATGTCAATCAATCGTTCTCTCCTTCCCCTGACACCGAGTGTGGAGTACTCTTTGATGTAAGCTGCCCCCTGTTACTATGGTTATTATTCCCTTCAGGAACAATACACATACGTGTGTAGTAATATATCCACACACGAGTCATCTCACAGTAATGCCAACACTAAATAAATCAATCCACAACAATGTGATTGATGTGTAACAATGTGAAAGGCATATTTTCTATATATCAGAGATTTTGATGGTCTGATTTGCCTTACCAATGTTAACCAACTTGAATGATAAAATAAAAGTTAAAATGTGCTGTCATATGCAATTGTGTTGTGAGATATGTATGCTTTTACCATTGTTTAATATGTTTAATGTCAGATATTTTGCAAGAAAGCCTGATAATCTCATTTTTCTTTACAATTAATTCTTTCATAAAATGAAATGCTATTCTTGGTAACCATGCTAGCCGCTATAGTTAATTAGTTATTAATTGGATATCAACTTTGTCTTTTTCCAGAGTTTTGGAAGTGATGGCAAACTGGTTCTCCACTATTGTCGTACTCAAGCCTGGGGATGAGGACTGTTGAATCATTGTATTGTTGTATGATTTGTATCTGTCAAATATGAGATATGTTGATGTATTATACCATGAATTTATGTTATTGTTGTATCCATTATGTGAATAAATCATATCATTGTATATCAGTATATTGTCCCTTTCTTGTGAAATAAAAAATTACAATCATAGAAATCAATAATAATTTTGTTGGCACATGGTCCCGTGAATTGAATGGTTGAAGCAAGTTTGAGCTTGTCTGTATCTTTTATATGATGGTTTCATGTCCTTCACTTTATATTGTTATCTCATTTTGTGGAGGATGCCACCATAACCTTGTACTGTTGACTGCTGGCACTATTTGCCATCCCAGAGAATTCTTCAATAAGAATACATGAATACCAAAGTAGATATACATATTTTATTTTCAATCCAAGTGTTGTACAGTTCACTTCTTGGTATGGATGTGTGTATCCTGGTAGTCATGTTAACGGCTGAATTTGCCAGTTTTTCTTCCACTACCATTGTATAGTAACAGTGTTTTCACATGTACAGTAATTGAGAGGCCATATATACAACATATAGAGTACGGAACAAAATCACAGAGTTATCACAAATTGCTGTACTAAGATATCAAGATCACTGGAAATCTAAAATTAAATACTTGTGATGTGAATGATAACAGTATATATACACGTTCAGGGATTTCAACACGTTCTGAGAATAGTCGAGTGCATATACTGGGGTGCATTCAAAGACACAAGCGCTTTCAAGCAGCTTACCAAACTAGACACTGTCTCAAGAGTCATATGAACCATACATGGGACAGGGAACCAGTTTAGCTAAGCGGCTTACTCAGCCCTTGTGGCTTTGAACGCATCCATGGTGATGAAAATTGTTACCAAAGAATTAAAATTAACAGTGTTTCAAATGTTGTATGGTATAGTAAAGACAAAATCTTTCAGACTACACTTGAGATAGTGTAAGTAAATAAGTAAAACAATGACAATACACATTTCAATACTATAAAACAAGTAAATGGAATGCTTGTTCACAATTGAATAGGTATGTTTGGAATGTTATCTTGGTGACTGAAATCACAGCCCTCCTGTTGTGGTTTGTAAAATAACCAAATATACTTCTACTGGAATGTTAGGTCCAAAACATTACTTTCACATTGCATGCATTAGACAATAATAAATTCACATAAATAGATTTTATTTTCGGCTGTTGGATAGAGGTATCCATTTTTGATATGGCTTTCTGCTGGAAATGATGATTCCTTCACTGGCATTTCATTCCAAACATTGTTGAGACGACATGTCGGGGAATCTCCAAATATGGATAGCGCCATCGATGCTGACACTGGAAATATAGCGCTGGTTGGGGCAGATACGCGCCCTCGTGATCGGGGCACTGTGTCCAAGTCCAATGTGAGTTACCTCCCCCTCGCCATATTTCCATACCTGTGAAACGAGTAAAGGTCAAGTTGAATAGTAGTGACAGTACATAATATATCAGAACTACATCACATTTACACCACAAGATTAAGATGAATTAATTTTATGCTGAAGCAAGGAATGGCATTTAAAGAAAATATCAATTTAACCCCAAAAACTGTGATAAAAAAATTCATTAAATCGAATAATGATGACGAATGACAACTACAACTTACACCTAGATATCAAATACATCTAGGAAATGACATTTTAGTTATTAGATTGACCGAACTTCTTGATTATGTTCCCCCCCCCCCCCCCAACCGATTTCTATTGCTTCTATAGGCTGCATTTGGTAACTGTACCTTCCACCCAGTGATATTTCAGTGTAATGCCAAACAAGTTATAATGACTACTGTCATACAGATGTTTCCCACTCTCTGTACACACCTTTAATATCTTCTCCTCTCCGCCGGTGATGAAGTAGTCCCCGTCGGGCGACATGTCCATGGTCAGCACGGCCCCAGTCTTGGCGCCGTCCAGTTCTCTGGTCTGTGAGCCATCCAGCGACTCCCAGTACGCTACTTTGCGGTCAGTGCCACTGGTCAGAATGTGGTGGTCGCCCAGACCATATGACACGCACTGGAACAGGGTGTTAGCAAACACTGTCTGCTTCCTCACCAACTTCCTGGAATATGAACATTGTGTATGAATACAATGTAATGTAGTTCCAAACCATTGTTGCTGAAGTTAGGTAAATACTTGAAGGCAAGCTTCCAGAAATGTACTTGTCCATAATATTACGTACCGTATTGTTGTATGTTCTCTGTGTCATGAACTGTGATTAATAAGAATAAAACTTCTGTCTTTTATGTCTTAGAATACAATTTCAGTACATTAAATTGCGTTTTAACAAAGCACCAGGCCCTGAGGTTACGAAACGTTACAATTTCATGCTCAAAATCAAATTTATTATGGCGATTTGTGAACAAAACTTTGAATTTAGTATGAAATCGTACTCAAAAAAGTTTCATAATCTCGGATGTCAGGATTTAAACTAGAACTAAATAGTAAAACAAAATTATATTGTGCATCAAGAAATATACATAGTGTCATGTAAAGTGAAAGTGAAAGTAGAACAGGTTTACGTACTGCAGACACCAGATGATGCAGGTTCCATCTGTACTGGCAGACGCACACTCCAGCTCATTGCCGCTCAGCTTGATGGCCGACACAGATCCCTTGTGCTCCTTCATGGTGGCCTCTAGTTGGCTGCGGAACACTCGCTTGCCCTTCAGGTCCAGACTCTCCAAGATGCTCCAGATCCTCACCTGACCCTCGCCGCCACCGCTCAGGATGGTCCGCCCGTCCGATGTGCACGCGATGGCCGTCACCCCCTTGTTGTGGGCGTCGTGGATGATGAGCTTCTCGTACATGTCAGAGTTCTTCTCCGAGAAACCGTATATACGGATTTGTCCATCGGCCCATGCTGAAAGAAAGGGGTTTTAAATTAATTTGATGACAGAAAAACAGTTAGGCAAATTCTTAATACTTACAAACTTCTTAGGACTTACAAAGTTTCAAGAATATGGAACCTGATGTTTACTATTGTGCATTGTCCTATTGAAATAAAAAATATTGATGTATTTGTTTATCCCTGTCCCTGATTAATCACAATCCTTCATAGGGCATCGGTTGTTGCACCCAATAAATTGGTAGAAGGTTAAATGGACAAATTATGTGATATTACTTTGGAATAGACATTTAACAATAAACATTTGTGCATTTTATGATCGAATGTGACACTAGTACATGTTAGAATTCACCGAATAAGTTAATCAATTTAATACTGGAATATTGTTGAAATTGGTAACTTGACAGTGTTATTATCATATGAGAACATACAGGTACCTACCACTGATCAGGGACTTTCCATCGCGGGTGATGTCCATGGCATTGCATTTCATGTTGGCGACGACAAACCTGCGGACTTCTTTGCCAGTCTGGCGCTGCCAGATTCGGATTTCCTCGTCTTGGCATGTGGCAATCAGATCTGAGCTGTGGCTACAGAGATAATTCAATTTGACCATCAACAACATCAGTAGATGCTCAACATGTGATAACATACCCCACAATAAATGGAAATGGGTGTTGGAAATAGAAATACGTACAGTAGACCTGACATAACAGCCTCGCAAATATTACGGTATATATGTATAACGGACTGCATATAACGGACAAAAATAGCCGGTCCCAATAAGTACGTGGTCTGCTGTAAGTAGAATGGTACTTACTGTGGGAATATGACATCAGTTACTGGCTTTGAGTGGCAAGTCTTCTTCAGTACGCAGTTGAACTCCGGGTAGCTGAACTTGTAGATGTTGGCGCTTGAACTCCCAACAAAGAACTGAAAGTTGGAAGAACATGCTTTCAATACAATTCCAACTGAGAAGAAAAGTATTTGTTCCTGTAGTATTGCGGGCTCTTTAACACTCTCCATGCTGAAGGCAGAGATGCCCTAAACAGGTTCGGGAAACCCCCTGATCGAGCGGTCTGCTATACCGCTCGAACGAGGGGATAGACTCATCCATATCGCTAGAAATGGGCTTATAACATTCGGCAAAATGTTTATACCCAACATTGTACTAGTAATCAAACAGTTCCGCAGTCCACTTTACTGTGCCTAATCCAGCAGGGAGAGCAGGGCTCTAGACTAACATTATAAGTAACTTGCCCACAGAGCAAGTCAGGGCAAGTAGCAAAGGCATCAAAGGTGCAAAATGTTAAAAAGTAGGTTGCCCGCAGTGCAATTTAACTTGCCCCTGTACGTCGGGCATGTTAGTCCAGAGCCCTGGAGAGGGTTACAAATTATCCAACTCACTGCTCTATAGGGCATCAGCATCAGTTAAAGGGTTACCAGTGTTTATTATTTGTTAGTTTGTGCATACCTGGTGGCCGGCTCCCCTCAACGCTATGGAGGTCACAGGACTCGTCTTCGTCTTAATGGTGCTGTCTTTCCATGGCCTGTCCATAGATAATTAAATACTGATATTAAATTTAGTAAAATTGGACCAAAATTCCTTTTCCAAAAATCCTTTATGCTACCAATCATCATGGATTAAAATAAACATATATTAATGTTTCAAAGTAAAAGTGTATTTATGACAAGAGGTTATAATTACTTTTCTATTATATTTTGTTGTCGTGTAGTGGGCAAAATATTCCCGCAATTGAGCATAAAATCAGATCTTTACATATTATGTATTAATATTAGTGCTTAAAAAATATATTGTTAATATTAATATAATATATATTATAAGAAAGCAGACTTACTCAACATTATGTTTCAGAACTGCTTTGATTTTGTTTCCATTCATTGTGACTTTTATCCTGCACTGTGCGAGTGTTCCATCACCGGCACCGATTAGAAAGTCGTAGTTCTCTGCGTTGTCGTCCACCTTGATGAAGGTAAGGGCAGAAACTCCCTGACAGAACTTGTTCTTATCGGGGACGAAAAATTGCAGACGCACCGTGTTCATGTTGATGGCAAGAATGTCTCCCGTTGTGGTGCCGCAGAAAACGAAATTCACGGTGCCCTTGTTTACCATCTGAAAATAAAAGTCTAAAGCGTCAAAAATATATTTTTATATAAGAAATACAAATATAGGGACTAACTGCCAATCAAATGCATTCATGAAGACTTGAATAAAATGAACCAGAAAATATAGCAGAAGTCGCCCTCCATACAGTTTTAGAACAACTATTTATAAGAATGTGCTGATGCTTTGAATGGATAATCATAATGTAGCCGATGCTGGAATTGAAACCAGATCGAGTTGCTGGATGGAGAGTCCACTGCCCTACTGACTTAGCCAAAGGGGTAAACCCCTCTCGCCACCACCAGTATAGGACCAACTTGTATAACACCCTGCTACAATATATACCACTAATATAATTCTCCCGAGATAAACATAACTAAATATACTGATTCTTATTCTCAACAATAAACTACAATTAATATATATTTCAGCTTGTTTATGTCCTGTTCACCTGTATCGACTTGACAGTACGTTTTAGCACTCCTAGATTGACGTCTGTTGGTCGAATCTTCCTATTGGGTTTGTCCAGATTCCATACTCGTAAGGTGTGTCTGAAAAACAAATATTTTAATTACCAGTAAGTTATAGTTTTAATTTTTCATTACTGACATAAATGATTAATTTAGGATACAACTAAAATACTAAAAATGATCTCTCGACATAATCTATTGTGTATGTTTACATACAATAAGAAACTAACATAAAATGTTCAAATTTGTACATGTACTTACTCTCCTCCTGTGACGAAGATGTCAGGTGAGACCTCAGAGGCACAGACACAGTAGGTGTTACCAGCACTGACGACCTGAGCCGGTGAGCCGCAGATAGCCTCCCCTGTTTCCACGTCCCACACGACCACTCTGAAACACAGAGCAACTAGATACAGACAACCATTGTGATGCACCGAAGAATTGAACACTGCTCAACATAAACAGTATTCTGTTCATGGGTAGATTTAAATGGTGGTATGGCAGAGAAGAAAAGATGTGGCTTTTATTATCAGAAATTCTTTTTAATAATCCTCAGTAAAAAAGTGGTTATTGAGCATCGATCCCCTCTATATGCACCCTCACCCTTGAATCTGACTGTACTTCATAAGAGCTTACAAATAGCACTATATGACCCCTGTTCCACGAATAATTGTAGCACTACGAGACTCAGAACTCCATGTCAACGGGGATGGAACTTAACCTTAAAACTTACTCACCTGAATAATGATATAAAATAAATAATATAAAATAATGAAATTTCTACTATCCCGTAGGTTACTTTTAACATTAGGAGAAATAGATCGGGTCACGGGGCAAACTTCTAACCCTGAGTTAACGTATAGGACGTACAACTCTCATATAGCGCTATGATCATTCTGTGGAAGGGGACCCAGAACAAGAGGCCATTTTGCAATAGTTATTACTACTAGTTATTACATAATTTATGATTTCAAGTAACTGTCAGCAAAGCATGTACACGTGATAATGGTTATGCCTAGTCATTAGATACTTACGAGCCATCATCCTGCCCGCCCAGGGTGATCAGATATTTCTCGTTGCACGAAAATGTCAGCGCCTCAACCTTGACCTTGTGTAACTGCATGTGATGTAGCGGCTGCTTCGTGGCATAGTCCCAGATGATGATCAGAGCCTAAAGAGAAAACCGTCCACGTGTTGCATAAAACATTAAATGTTCATGTAGTGTTGGGAATTGGTTAAACTATCATGAACGATCATCATTTTATACAACCAACCGATGATCGATTAATGATTGATCATAAGACCACAAAGCACTCGAGATCTACAGGATTTCAGGA
>JAUTBZ010086208.1:0-17145 GCA_032361785.1 Lepetodrilus galriftensis
TTTGCTAATAACGTTCTAAAAAATGCTAAACTAGCCATTAGAAGAAACATGTCCTGGCACTGGAGATGTCCTTTAAATGCTTTCAGAAACCACATGTGGATAAATGTAATTATCAGAAGACTTATTCTTTGCTAATCTTGAATTCTTAAATTTATGGGCATAGATATTTGTTCTTAAAAAAAAATATAATTTTAAGTAATAACTAGATTTTACAGCCTTTTTCCAAATTTCCAAATGATGTGTGTTAGTGTATAATATGATGTGTGTTAGTGATATATATATGCCTTTTTCTTGGTCCAACACATTCTTCAGTGAGCTGTGGGGCCATGCATTTTTAGCAAATCCAAGTTACGTCACTACAGCATATTACTCAATTAACCCAGGGGGACAGATCTCTCTGAGAGTCTTAAGATTGGACCGTGGATGTGTGTCTAGTGAGACTGGAATCAAGCACGGGTTGTAACCTTAACACCACAAGGTATTCCGGACTACAAAGCCAGTTTAGGATGACGGAGTTTCTCACACTCGGCTGGCATTCAGAACTGCAACACTCGAGCTTTGTCTTACCTCACAGGCGGTACGTAGGTGTCAGGTAATGCAAATATTTGCAGAAGAATTAACTTAACCTTGGTTGTCTTTTAACTGTGTTTGGAAGTAATTCTAAAGTGTTATACTACAATTACAATGTGATTTTTGTTAAATTATGGGAAGCCAATGGAGTTAGTGTTCAGCAATTTGTGTTGTTATTTTTAAGACCTTGAAATGCATTGTTATTTTAGTCCTTGAAATGGAGATATTTTTTTTAAGGTCTCCACAAACTATCAAATGAAGGTCATTGTGACTTATTTCACAAATATTGGTTTATCTATGAAGTCTATGAGAAATAATGACCACAATATTAGAATTACTGTTCTAGTCATCTTATTGTTTTCAAATAGTGTTTTGAAACCTCAATCTACTTGAAGTGTTGAAATATTGTGCCTTAGAAGTCATCAGTCCTATTGCCTGTAAAAGGTCATCAGTGATATTGCCACTAAAATAGTTATCAGTCATATTGCCTCTACAAGATTATCAGTCCTATTGTATGTAAGAGTTAAATCCACACTTTCCGAGGTGTATCTGTCAATATCCCCACAGTTTTGGGTAGTATCTATTGTAATTAAAAGCTGATTAGTCCTATTGTCTCTATAAAAGACCATCAGTCTCTATAATGATATCATTTATTGGCTCTGAAAGGATATCAGTCCTATTTCATCCGGAACAATCGTTCGTTTTTTTTATGAAAAATCCATCCGGAACAATCGTTCGTTTTTTTATGAAGAATGTGCATTGTTACAGACTTAGTCAATCATTGTATTCAGTGTACGGATGAATTAATGCTAGCTATAATAGTAGTGTAGGCTTCACAGAAGTATTCCTGTGGTAGTGCCACACATCTCAAGATGTCTATACTCTCTTCTCTCTACCAGCTTCACAGGTCTTGTTTCCTTCCACCACAAACACCAACACTGTCACCGTTCTCCAGCTTTCTCTCTCTCCTAGACAGAGTTTGACTTTGACTTAAAGGGGAGATCTTGACAGGTATCTGTAAATGATCTGGCGTTCAGCACAACGGCCGGTGTTGACGCACTCGTCACGTGACCACCGCGCTCGCGGGCCTCGACTGACGACGGAGAAAGCAACGTGTGTGCTGCGAGACGTATTTGCAGACACACCAACGGTCAACAGTCCGTGTATTGTCAGCCGCTCAGCCGGTAGATTCTGAAACCATGTAAAGGCCTGGTTTAATACGTTTACCTGGAGAGATGTTTTGTTGCGGTTTTGTTGCGGTTTTTCGGCGTCAAAATATTATGATGGGGCTCGTTAGTAGGATTCTGATCAGTCCTTGGGGCATACAGGGGTTAGCGTGAACTTTGGGAGGGTCCAGGCTTTTTGCGGGAGGATCCAGGCTTTTTGGGGAGGGTCTGGGTGATCTGCCAACGAGGGTGTGTGATGAGCTCCATTATTTACACTTCTTACACGTATTTATGAAAAAACGTAAACAAAATAGTGCAAAGTGTTCAGTGGCAAAAAAATCCATTGGTTGGTTTGTAGCTTAACACTTGTAGAAATGTTTCTGCCATAGGCGGTGATTGACAAAAAGGATTGGGTGTAAAACCTGTATTACCCTCCCCATCGCCCACCCACCACAACCACCGCCGCTGCCGACTCTGCCTTTGATGTAGGTTGTCAAGTGTCACATTTGTACTCTTATGTGACATTTACGTGCGTCTCAGCATGTTAAAATATGACATTATATGTATATATCCTTTGCTTAAAGTTAACCCATTTGATACCTGTGTTTGCATGTATGTGAAAGTGCAGGTTTTAGTTTTATTATAATTACACAGCACATCTGTTTCTTCTCAGGGTGCCCATAATGTATGTTGGTATACTGGCACAAGTAGTGTTAAGTACCTTGTTCATGAGCTGAGGACTAGTTAAATAAAAACTGCAAGGAAAGAATATGAGAACAAACACTTCAATTGATTGATGGAGAACTTTATTTATTGTGTTTACTGGATACACTGAACTCAAGAGTTACCGTAAATCCTTGAATCGAAGCCTTCCTTGAAACGAAGCCTGCCTTGAATCGAAGCCTGCCTTGAAACAAAGCCTGCCTTGAATCAAAGCCTGCCTTGAATCAAAGCCTGCCTTGAAATGAAGCCTGCCTTGAATTGAAGCCTGCCTTGAATCGAAGCCTGCCTTGAAACTAAGGCTGCCTTGAAATGAAGCCTGCCTTGAAACGAAGCCTGCCTTGAATTGAAGCCTGCCTTGAATAGAAACCTTGCCTTGTATTAGAGGCCCGTTCTAAGAGTGTTGCTTAATTAATAGAAACCAGGGCCCGTATTCTCGAAACTTCGTAAGTCCTAAGAAGTTCGTAAGTACTAAAAATTTGCCTAACTGGGTTTCTGCTCATGTTAATATTTGAAGAGATCTTTTCTCACTAAGAATTTCTTAGCTAAGAAGTTTCGAGAATATGGGCCCTCGTCTTCTATTCAAGGATTTACGGAACGTGATACAAAACGGCATAAATGCTTTGAGCTTAATGTATTTAATACAACAGCAATGAGTAGACAAAGATTTGATATAGGCACAGGGGTTTCAAACATCGAATACAGAACACGGACAATGATGGAGAACATTATGACACAAGAATCAAAAGAATGAAATCTGATAAATATATGTCTTGAAAATGTCACGATACATCTAAATACACATGAATTATATGATCACGGAACTGTTCAACAGAACGATCTTAGTCCTATGAGTACTAGTATTAGTGTTTTACGCTACCGCGGGAATATTTCACCCATATGCGATGACTCGTGCTATGTGTCGTAACTCGATATATAGGTAGCGCTAAGATCATTCTGCAGAACGGGAACCCTGATAAAAGTTCATCAAATCTTATTATTTTGTAAATGATATATTTTAGCATTCTGAAAAATATCACATAAATTGTCTTTTTGGCGTTATCTTCTACTGATCAATTAACAACAACCATGGAACACTATTTATGTTTAGATAGTTTTATAAATATTGAAAAGCAAGAAAAAATATGTTTCCTCAAGAAATATTTGTGTTCATCTAATGCTTATGGTAATGAAATTAATTTTATACACTGTAGTGACAACTTCTTATTTATAATGAGTAAAGAATTATGAGAAATTTCAGTATTAATTATTAATTAATACATTAATTATATCTCATTAAGTTTTAATGTAAATAATAGTGGATACAATATCAAGGTATATACATCACCAGGTACTTGCATAGATGTGACAACATATTTTAACTTCTGAAGTTAACAATATTTTTTGGCATTGAAATATTTTACTGTGTAGATATTTAATGAAGTGTGATTCTTTACATGAACGATGTGATTTCAAAGGAAGACATGCTATTTCTGTTATATAGACCATGAAAATTGATTATTTGTTTACGGTGAAAACAAATCATAGTGAAAGAGGAAATAATTTCGGATTCTGAAAATGTAAATTAACAAGGTAATTCTCATCACAACGATGATTTTACATGGATTAAAAAGATTCATTTTATGTATTGAAACGTGAACAAAATCCTGACAGGAAATATTTATGAAATGAGTAATGAAATGTGTCTGGCTTTGCTACTTAAAACAACCTGGGTGAAAATAAATGTTAGATATACTTATATTAAAATACCAAACATGTACAAAGGAAACCACTTCCTTACATGCCAATGCAATGAAACATCTTACAGAAAGGTAGAACATATGTAACTTATTTATGTATGCAGCCTTAAGATGGTTAAATAAATTCAGCAGTTATAAATACCAGTAAATGTTGCCATGCTATTGTCCACAGGACTGAATAATTATAATTTTAAAATGTATTTTAAAATTTTATGTCATACATCTATGGTATGGTATTACCATAGATATATGAAACAAAATGTTATCGTAATTATTCAGAATCCTGTGTATTGTCATTAAATAATTATGCGTATTTAAGATTTATTTATATGATAATACTCTTTCATCAGTAACAATCCCTCCAGCCTCTTACATACATGAATAATACATTGTCAGAGAATGAGTTATCTGTGTGAAAGCATTCCTATCATATTGTCATGTAAGTTATACACTACTTATGAATACTAATTGATACTAATTGCATAAGTTATGGACAATAACATTCATCTATTTAGTATTATAAATAACAGGAAACACGTATCTCATACCTTTGATATACATATAGATATTATAGATATATACACACAAATATGTATCCTACTGATAGCAAGTAATGTCAAATATACAAAATTCATTTATAGACATTCATACAAATAACAAATTCAGTTAATTTATTGACATGTTTGGATGGGTTAATTGGTGCAATTCCTCAAACTTGCAAATATTACAATTGGCTGTAAATATTTTAATAAATAACTTGGGAAGGTTGAGATGACTATTCGAGAATTTATTGGCATAGTTGTAATAGTTCTTCATAACAGTTGCAGGAAATCCCCAGAGAGATAGGGGCTACCGATTATCGAGGTATTCCATTCCCCTCGTGCCGGGAATGTCCACTGACGGAAACAAACAAAATGTCAATCTGGAAGGTACGGCATCTAACTAAAACGTGATGATCTTTCTAATATTGTATAGACTACCTTGTTCAACTTCCTGGGGAAGTAAATATTTTAGATGTCTAATTTTCGTAACATCGTTTACGGTACCTGATTTTGATGTAGAAATTCATAATACAATTTGCATTATCTAAATATGGTATTATTCTATATTGTATAATAGATTTATATAAAATGAATGCGTAGTAATATAAATATTGATTTGTCGTGTAAGAACTGCCTTTGACATGTACAACACTATATTTCATTTACGTCGGCACTATCAATCAATATGATATAGCAAATATTTTGGTGAACTCAAATACAAACTTTGCTTTGAAAACCTTTATAGATTTACTAGCATAAATAACTCCCATGATGCCTAAGCTAACACCAATGAAATGTTACGAGATATATATTTAAAAATTAATCAGTTATGCAAATAATAATAATAATTATAATAATTATTGTAATTGTTATGATACATACTTCGTTTTTAGGAATACAATTTGAGCAATCGTATGGTATATATCTGAATCTTTGTCAAAATATGATTTTCATTTCATGACCAATTGCAATACGGTATATTAATTGTTTACACTATGAGAACTACAGTTATGAAGAGCATGCTGAAAATCAGAACAGAATTCCAGTTCACTCACACTGAGTGTTTATGTACAATGCATGAAATTGTACATGTATTGAGTATGCATCTATTTTTCAAACCAAAAATAAATTAAATATTTTTAAACAAAATTAAAAACCCACATCTTACTGGATTAAATTCATGTATTTTACCAGTTGTTTCATTATAATTTACTAGTTTATTTAACACTAAATTATTAAGAGTAAATGGACTATTGTCTTATCTAGCAATATTGCATTATCTTTGCTGCTTATCCAAGGTTTAAACTGGCCAGCTTTATTTGCTATACTATAGTGATGTAGTGATGTATACCATGGATTGCAGAACTTCAATGGATTCTGGAAATGCATCATGTACAATGTTAACCTTGGTAACGTTGCTGTACTTTGACATATTTTTACACAGGCCAATCAAATTTGTCAATATTCTCGGAGATGTAGTGAATGATCTACCATATTCCTTTGTCTATGGCTTGCAGAACTTCAATGGATTCTGGAAATTCATCATTCATCATGGTTAACCTTGGTAAAATTATTTTCCTTTGACAGTTTTGTTTACACTGGCCAATGAAAATGTCAATATTCTCGGAGAGGCAGTCTATTAGGAATAACATTTAAAGCAAACTTGTGGTGAACTAACAAAATGGATACTGTTAATGTGTGTTTATCGGTGCAAATATAATAACATACACAATGAATAGACAAGAGTACCCAAACTTTGTACTAGTATCGTGGTATCTCCATCATGACTTTGGTTAATATATAACACGTACATACACAAATACATGGTTATAGTATGTATTGCACATTGTAGTGAAATCAAACAAAATAATTGTATAAAGGTTGTGACTAGGACGTATGCTGCAAAAGGAAGCTTTGGTCATATTCCTATATGTAGGAAATACTTATAAATATATGTATATCGATACACAAACATTTGTATAACCGTATCCGATATACATAATATTGGGTTTGGTATGTATATGAGTATTTTATAATATATATTATTGTAATAAGGTAGTACATGTATTATGCCCTGACATGGCGAATCATGATAGAGTCGGACAATGCGGTGTCCTAGGGCATTGGTTGTTTTGAGTATTCTTCAATAGTATCGATAGGATAATACACTATGTGATATTTAACATTGAACAATTGTATTCGTTGGTAACAAAATTTGCACAACATTTTGTGATGACAAATAATACAATAAATTGATATTAATTAGTAAATATTGTAATATCCTATTTATTGCCCCAGTGTATGTCTATGTGATGCATGTGAATTTAATAGAATGCATCTACTATTATAATAACTGCAGATGCCATGATGGTGTTCTAGCATGGAAAATGTCAAAGGTCACTATGCCATCAAAGAACCAATGAAATTCCATGGTAATGTTGGTCAACAGTTTTGTCACAATCTACACATATCATATATCAGGGATGCGTTCAATCAGCACAGGGCTGAGTAAGCCACTTAAGCTAAACTGGTTTCCTGTCCCATGTACACTTCATACGACTCTTGAGACAGTGGCTAGTTTGGTAAGCCGCTTGCTGCAAGCCCTTGTGTCTTTGAATGCACCCCAGTATGTTATTATAATGGTCTGAAACAGCACACTGAGGCAATAATTATGTGTATATTCAAGAGTATTGTTTAAGTGAAGATTATAACATTGTGGTGTTTATATCTTGGTTGTTGTTTTTTTACCACCGACTCCAAATACATTCTTAGCATCATGTCTTCGAGTGTATGAAACACTCTTCACGTAATGTCCGTTCCCTGTTGCTCACATTCAAATCAAGACATCATAACCACAATTTATACAAATTACGTCACTAAATGTACACTCTGTAAAGTCTAAATGTACATATTATAATGATCAACAATGTCATACATATTTTCTGCAACATATTGTTGCTAACATTTGAGATGATCATGGCACTCGATTTCTCGGCATCAAAACACAATGCCTATTACAAGGTCAATCCAGACCACATGACTAGGTCACGTGACTAACACACCAACTTCCTGACATGAGCACTATTGCACGAAAGAGTTTTAAGGCAAGCGGAGCCGTTTTACACTCCAGTTTCGTATCTGTTTTTCACTTTTCCATTGGGAACGCTGCCGTTCACTGGATAGTTTTTGGTGGGGAGCCAAAAGGACTTTTCTTTGCCCGTGAAGTACGGGATGTTATCGTACTGGGCCTGACATGTGTTGTCCATGTCGTAATCTTCCGCCGGGGGAGGAGGGAGATCGAACTTGCTGGAGACCTCTTCCTCGGGACTGCGGAATGTGGACAGAGGCCTCGCGGGCGTGTCCAGGGGCTGACCCCCCTCGAACCGGGCTATCTTGATTGTCTCTGGTTTGGACGGTGGGTCCATCATCGGCGGCACCGGGGGTGGCAGGTCGTGAAACTTCTCCCCGCATACGGACTCATGGTTCTCCATCATGGACTCATCCGAGCCGGACGGCAGTGGAGTCACCATGGCGACCGGCTGGGAGAAGGTGACGCTCTTGCTCCTGGTCTTGGGTGGCGGACTCTTGTTGCCCTTCTTGTTGATGACAGCGTAGTAGGCTTGCGGAGGGAGGGTGTGGTTTCTGGCCGCAGAGTCCACCTCTTCCCGTAGGGTCAGGTAATCCCGAGCCGGAACGCTCATTAGGGGCTCCTTTGTTTCATCCACTGGCCCATTCTCGTGGGCATGAGGAGGAGGAGGAGGTGGTGGTGGGAGTTCTTCAGTCGTGACTTCAGTTTCCGGCTGGTTGAACTCTTCCGAACCTAGGACCACGTTCTTGTTGGGGTTGTAGTCGTACTGAGAGGACACCTTGAGGGGGCTGCGGCTGATGCTGCAGTAGTGGTCGTCGTCGTAGTCGTAGCGGCAGTAGGAAGCCACGTCCAGGGAGGATGTGGGGCTCATGGCGGGATACATCTCCACACGCTTCACCGGCTCCTTGGCTCTCCTCATCCTGCACAATGACGGAGAGCAGCACAGTTAGTTAATTACATGTGCCAAGACATGATATGTACGGTATATGACAATGAGGTATCAGTTAAGTGTATTAACGTATATCGTGGGTCATAGGGCCATACATTGGTGCTGGGCCAATGAATATTTGAAACTGAGAGGGCTTATCACATACTTGCGATACTGAATTATATATTTAAAGCATTACATACCTGCGACAGTGCACAGCTATGGAGATGATTAAGATGGCAAAGATGACGAAGGAAGCTGCCACAATCCCTCCCACGATGGCCGCTGAAATATACAAATACATCATTGTAATCACATCCAATAGATTCATGGACATTGCTATCCTCCTCTTATGAAGCAGCTACTTTCACAGGTTTACTCAGTAAAATTAAGTTTGTTCTTCTTCTTCTAAGATATTTCTTTAGCTGAATTTCAACATGCATTGAGTTTGCTAGATACATTTATTATTTAGCTGACTTTCAACACAGGATTTTTGTATCCCTGTCTTCTATGATAGTGATTCAGAAAATCAGTGATATGGGTGAAAGTATCTTGAAAGCAGATTTAAACCCCAATTTAAAAAAATAAAATTAAAATTAAAAATTAATTAAATGAAATTAAAAAACAATAAATAAAATAATAATCTGCTTTCAAGATAATTTCACCTGTATCAGTGATTTTCTGGATCACTATCATTGCAAATGGTTGAAAGATTCCCGCAGTGACATTAAACTCCATAATCACTCGCTCACAGATCACTATTTTAGCTTAACTTTCACCACAGAACGTACCCATATCTGGCGTGAGAGGAAAAATGGCGGCAGATGCTGCAGACTCATTCTCGGGTCGGTGCGACGCCACGGTGCTGGGCTTCTCCATGGTGCTCTCCGCCTTGGTGCGGTCCCGCGACTCCGCGTCCTGATACCGCTTGGCCAGCAGAGTCCGCAGTGCCTCACCACAGTACACTCGCACCGAGTCATCAGGCTCCTTTGCTGTAGGTAGGGGAATAATGGTATATTTTTAATTTATTTTTACTGTTTTTTTTTTTATCTGTACCACGGCAATGCAGTAAACCTGGGCAATAATGAATACTATTGAGTCTCAAAACTTGTTTTAATTAATACAATAAGAAATATGTTAGATTCCACATCTAGAAACACTTCTAGTTCCGATTCCACTTCTAGAAAGCTTTAGGAAACTGTAAATTATCAAAATGATAACACATATTGCATGACATGAATTCCACTGCTAGGAACCGTTGGGAAACTGTACATTATGAAAACGCTAACATATTCAATGACATTTGCATTTACGGTAAATTTATTTTGTAAAAATGAAATATGAGCAAAATTGATGTTTTTACACATAGAATTATTTTTTTGATGACTGACCTTTGACCTGGAACCAGACATACGCAGTTCCGTCTCCTTCCTCCTGGCTCTCGATGCTGATGGTGACGTTCTTGGTCGACCGATCGTACACGGCTCGGAACCCGTAGAGCCCTCGATGTCCGCACGTGATCCGCTTCTGGTACGTGAAGCTGTCCTCGATCTTGATGACCTCCGAACAGTCGCGACCTCTGTACTCCGACCTCACTATGAGGACGTCAATGGAATGGAGGCTGATGCCACGTGACTTCTCCGTCATGGCCATGCAGGAACACTTGGGCTCGAGGCCACGTATGGAGGAAGGGTACTCCACGTTGGCGATGTACAAAACTTTCCCCTTTATCTCCATGTCCGAACAGAAGTTGGCAATGTCTGCATCTGGAAGGTAGAGAAGATGGTACATTAGCAGGATTCGTCATTTGCCATGTGTGATATTAATAAGCAAGGACTAATATGTCGTGATGCTCTATTGACCGATCTCACTGCGTTATCAATTAATCCACATTACGTAAAAAAGACATTCTAGTATCATGAGTATGGGACTACCTTTCCCAGTGAATGAAACTCCAGAAAAATCACCGCTATACCTGAGGACTTTGAAGTCGGAGAAGTTACCAGTCCTCACACATGTTTGCCAGTGATTGATTATATAAATTTAAAAAATAAAAATAATAAAAAACACGACATGCGGATGTACAAGGCTGAAACTTCTCGGCTCTTGCTGAAAATAACCCATTGCGTGTGTGCGGATGGGCTCTATTTTGAACACTGCCTTCCTGTAGATTACCAATGTAGTCGGGTGTGGGAACAGATGCTTGCCGAAACCAGTAGGAACATTTTATATAACACGACTAGATAGACATCCATATAAATGTTATACTAGTATATAAATATAAATGAGGGTTAATACGCTTTGGGATTGGGATAAAATTCATTTGGAATTATAAAAGTCTCATCTGAGTATCATTTCATATGAAGCTCTGGTATCCATTCTCAGAAACTTGTTTTTTTACTCTCCTTGGGTGAATGATCTTTTTTATTAATTTATTTATCAATTTACCTAAGTGGTTTTATTCTACAGTAATCAGTGAGAATGATATTTGCGAGCACTATGGTTTCATAATGGACAGAAGAGATTCGTAAAACTATCCAATTCCATTCATATGGGAGTATTTTATGAGGTTGGAAAAAACACTATATTTTTCATATTATTTCTATTACATAACTAGATGGTAAAATCAATATCCACTGTCAGTAGAGAATTGTTCATATACAAATATATTCCATTATTTAATAAATATAACCTAGGTATTTGGTCTCATATCATGAGTTTGTGAAGAGTTTAGAATATATTGCCATCCACGGGGTTGTAAGGGAAGTAACTCCTGCAACCTTCTTATAACATGCCCACAGTCAGCTAAAATGTATGAAGATTTTCTGGTAAATGAAAGGAAGGAACAGTCTTGATTATGTTTTATTATATTCAATTTTATTTTATATTCAAATGCATCATTGTAATTAGAATAACAAATTAATGAGACAAATTAAACAAAGATTTCACTCATATTATTATCAACATTTACAAATATTAATTGTATAATTCCTCCTTGGGTAAATTCTAATTTTCTTCTTATTTATTTAATTTTTTTTTTGGATGACTGGTACTATTCTGTATATACCGTACACTAAAGTAACAAATAGAAGTTTTTATTTTGAACGAGTTAATTTGTGTTGAGAGTACACACACACTCAAAGGCACCATTGCATGGGTAAAGAAAATGCGTTACTTCTATAATAGTGTTCTTGTATTGGTTTCTGAGCATGTTGTTTATTTACACTACGATGAATGGCAAACTGCTTGCAGAGATGATGAGGTACAACTCCCCTGCGGTGCAGTTATTTACGTACTGTGTAAACCTCTGTGTTATGTGAATGTAATCTTAGCACCAGCGTTTCTCTAGCAGTTTTATGGGCATCACATGATTACCTATCACCAGTTGGAATCAATCTTGCCACAAGCAGCACTGCAACATGCAGAGTTACTGAAGTGTCATAAAAGTACTTATTAACAACTTTCAATCCACATGTATCGTAGGTACAGTAGACCTCACATATAACGGCCTTGAATAAACTGGAAACTCACCTATAACGGACTGAATCTGAAGTCTCGGTCCTGTCTATAACGCTAGTTACGGGATATGCGTATAACAGTTGTACAGTTAGTACAGTTGTACATTAAACAAACACAACGGTTTGCTTAATACTTTTATGTAAATAATTACAATTATTGAACATGTATATATGTATTTATCATTCTTAATATTTCTTTCTTCTCTCCCCATATTTTCTTTCCCTTCTCTTGGAGCGGTTTTCATTTAAGTTGTAATAACTTGTAAAAAACTTGTAAATTTCTAAAAAGCCTAAGATGACAAAATGATTACATTTAATTATCAGATAGAATTGCATGAGCATGACGAAAGAAAATTAATGTGTTATATGTATTCTCACAAAAGTGCATGCATTTATATTATTAATCATACAATAGTATATGAATGTCTATACACATTTACATATTAATTTCATTTTATTTCTTCAATCTCATGCCATTCTATCTGGCAATTAAAGGAAATCATTGTTGTCATTTCAGGCTTTTTAAAAATTGACTTACTGAACTGAAATTCAATGAAATAATCAGGTGGTACACATTGCCTGATTATACAGATTAACTGTAACAAATATACGCCTCTTCCAGTCTTATTTTGTTCTAAGTGTACGTGTATATCCGGAGAAAGTGTAAGAATATTGGAAATCCAAGTAGACTTCCCTTCATTGAATTGTGCCCGAACCTGGGATCGAACCAGTCTGGTGTTCAACGCGATATTTTGATTTCCACAGCCGCTACCACGGGACCAAATCTCTGACTGAAGATATTACCATTATTTTATCTAGTTATGACTGATTCAAGAAAGTCACGTGGCTATGATGTCACATACACATGCTACAACAAAACAACGTGCAGCACGACATAATTGTTCATCCAAAAGCATAAACAGTTGATGAGGGTCCCCATGGGTGATCTGGCTGGTCGATGATCTATTAAAAACGTACACTATGTTATACATTTATCTTCTCAGAAATTATATAGATTTTACATGTAAATGCTATACCATGTAGTACTCGACCGGGAGGGGTATTATATACGACAGGTACATCCACACTTTCCTCGGTGTATCGGTCAATATCCCAACAGTTTGGGTCGTATTTCATCGTTGACAATCATGTCACTGTCCTATATTACATTCTATAAAATACACGCTATGTAGGAAAGTATATCTGGAATGTGAACACTTATTATTTATTTATGTATTCTATCTCGAAAATCACCAAGGTCAGCGATAGCAGTTTTCGTGTAAATACGTTAACGTTATTTGTTGTACGAAATATATTTTTGTAAACTTTAATTTTACACCAATCTACTATATTTTCTTTACTAATATGAAACTTCTGATGATTTAATGGCTTACTAGATCAATGTTAATACAGGAAACGGATAATTTAGGTGTAATTAGCGTGTCTGAACATTTTGCTTGCACTAGCTGTCTCACAACTACTTATCTCGAAAGAAGCGGACAGTGAACCGGATCACTCGCACGTGGCTGTAAAACACACGTCATTGAAATAAATTCAATTTCTCCACTTTCACAGGGCAGACTTTTATAAACTTTGGTGTTTTAAATAGAAGAACTATTTAAGTTTCCAAAACAAATGGTGATGTCATATGCTTTTACGAGATCTTTAGTTATCATCGGGTGTTTACATCAGCAGCTGATCACTGCTGTGAACTGTCAGTATCGGAACGTTCAACATCGTGTACGAACAATAATTGAAATTATCAACGCTACCGTGAAATTGGAATCATCATATCTTCTGATGGCCATAATCCACCATTTCCACAAATAAACATCTTTCAGGAAAGTGTGAAATGACCGTGCGAGTCATGAAGCCCATAACGTCACACGCCAACGTGATTCCGCCATAAGCGTTTGTTTGCATGCTTAGTCTCGTTCTATTTATAGATGGGGGTTACATGAATAAGTATTAAGAAAGGTCAATGGTCTTAGAGGCTAAGAGAGCCCTGTAAAATGATGCCCTGAACTAATATAATCAGTTATTGGAAATATTAATAATTCCCACATGATCCATTTATATCGTGCGATTATCACGTGACGTGTGTAGTTCTAATAAGGCAGCGGGCCTGGGATTACCGAGAGACTGTGAGGCAGTCCTGTAACTTCTGTAAGTTAGTCCAGGGAGTCTGTACATGCTTCCAAATATGTACATTGTTCCTCTTGCAAGAGATAGTCGCAAATGGGTGAAAGATTCCCGCAGTGACGTTAAACTCCATATTCACTCATTCACTCTTGCAAGAGATTACATGACCTTTCATGACCTTTCATGGCTTCACTTGCAACTAGGTTCTGTACATGTAGGATTCCTGCAAAAGTCCAAATAATCGACGTTCCTCTTTTAGGAGGCGTAAGAATCTCTGTAAATTGTTCGAGCACGCCACTGCAAGAGGCCGTAGTTTCCAGTACAATTCCAAGAATTATTAGAAACGTTCATTGACAATCTGTACATAATACTTTCATTTTTGTTGGCTATGCATGTAACGCATGTCATGTTAATAACAGCACAACTTGACAACAGTTCAATTCTTGTCTTGGCCTTTGTACAATATTGGATGTATTAAACATAAATCTTGTTATGAACTTGCATGTGTTTGGTGTACATTTTTGTCAATCTGAACATGTGATGAAAAAGCCTTCTAGTCTTCTGGGAATCGAACTTGTATCTATAGATGTGATCAATGCACCACTGATTGTGCCAATCACAGCTGGGGCATTTTCCATTATTTTTTTTTATTTTTTTTAATTTCTTTATTTTTCAAAGTTTTTAACAGGTACAGTCATTTTCCATTATACTAAATATTCATACAATAGCTCCATTTTGTATCAACAGATATGGACTTCCAGGGAAGCGAGCTATCCTCTTGTGATCTAGCCAGATATCTGTCAAGTAATATTTACCGGTACCAAAGATTTTGTAACAAATATATACTAGTAGTCAACATTCTTTCACATGACTGTCATGTATCTTGGCCTGCGCTTTATGAAAGGGGTGTAAATTTACGCTGCACGTACCGGTATATCAGGACGTAAAGCTCAAAGTACATGTAACTCCATGCCTTTTGTCCGGTGTAAATATACATCCCTTTCATGCAACGCAGGCCTGAGAACTATATTTGGTCACTATATCAATAGTATAAAATACCACAATGAAATAATATATAAAATTTACCCTGCATCTCCACCATATATCCCAGGTGAAATTTAGGTGTTCATGTTAGTTGCTACCCACCCTGGGATATTTATTCACCATACGATATTATTTGTTTCCATCATTCTTCATCAGCTCCAGATTCACATTATTTAGACCTGGCTTCGGTGAGAGCAGGTCCATGCAAGTTTAGTGTGGGTGCCACTCTGACCCTCCAGATGAGACACTCGGGACCACCCAGGATGCGCGTCTCCCTCCTGTTCATATACTGTAGGCTAGGTGCCATGCAAGTAAACTCTTTCACTGACATATTAATTGTTGCCTATTGGTGAGCTATTCCTGCTGCGACGTAAAGCCTTTAATGCGCAGCAATTATATGTGACAATACAGCATTAATCCTGCTCGCATTAATTTCATGATTTACAGTATATTGAAATAGTGACCAAATATAGTTCTCGGGGAAACAAGGTTTGTACGTACATGCAAACTTGAACCAGGCCAGAGATTTCCACCAGCTGTTTGTGCTAGTTCACAGAATATCCTGCTGCAGTTAAATCAGGGATACCAGACAATAGGACAGTAATCGTCAAGCAGGGGAAAATCAAATAGCAACTCTTAACATATTTCAATACGACACAATTCAATTGGGACTCGAACCATATACCTCGCTCTCCAGGCCAACGCTAACCACTGTGCCATGGGAGACGGTTCAAAGCTTCCTTGGTCACATTATAATTACAACTCTTCTGAAATAATCGAATTAATTAATTTCTTCAGAAAGAAGGTCAACTCAATAATAAATTTGCATTGGTTTAATTTACAATTACCCAGATTACACAACATGGTTACATAATATAGTAACAATATAATGCTGCATGTTAGATTGGATAGTTCCATGGAAGTTCTAATAGTCTCAGTAACCTCTGACATTATTCGTTTGTGGTATAAATATGGCAAACATGGTCAAGTCAGTCTGTTTTTTTAACAATAATTTCGATTGGCCCATCATTTGTAGAGGAAATCCGGCTAATGCTTTCTCCTTTGGCTGCTAGTATTTCTTCAATATTTCTGAAACACACATTACTGCATTAGAATAGAACATGATGCGGTGTTATTGATATATATTAAGCACACTTGGCCCCCATTTTACGATGGTCTAACTATTTAGGAGCTCCTAAACAAGTCATAAAGGTTATCACCTCTTAACAAAAAAAAATTATGAAAGCAGTGTCACAAGTTTCATTACCTCCTAAATGGACACCTAACATCTGGGTCATTAAATTAGGATGTTGTGAAGCGGGGGGCCTGACCTGAATTTCATGAAAGGATTATATCAGCAGTTTTGGCGGGTGGTAGTACAGTGCTCCCTCGATATAATGCCGTTCGATGCACCACGGATTCGGATACAATGCGGGGTCCAACGTGGATCCCATTTTTAAAAAGAAATTAAAAAAATTAATTTTTTTCCTCCAATTATATTTGTTGATATAACGCAGATATTATAACGCGGGTGGCATGTCATGGACCCCAACTTAAGCGTTATGTCGAGGGAGCACTGTAATAGTAGAACGCTTTGCATTTCAGAGCCAACGGACCCTGGTTCAAATCCTGCCGTGGGAGCCTGGCATTAATGTAAACGAAAGTTA
>JAUTBZ010086319.1:0-17142 GCA_032361785.1 Lepetodrilus galriftensis
TATAAACTTGGCTTTTTATCTCCGCCGATGTACAAGATGATAAAAAGTGTTGATGAGATAGATACTTTTTATAAAGAGATTATCTCCAATCGTGATGAGATTGAGATGATGATGGATGGCATGGTTGTTAAAGTTGATGAAATATCTTTTCAAGAAGAGTTAGGCTACACAGTGAAAAATCCAAAATGGATGTGTGCATATAAGTTTCCAGCTCTTGAGAAAAGTACAACTATAAAAGATATCATACTTCAAGTTGGACGAACAGGTGTTGTAACTCCTGTAGCGATAGTTGAACCTACAGATATAGAAGGAGTAGTGGTTGAGCGAGCTACACTTCATAACTTTGATGAGATAGAACGAAAAGATATCAGGATAAATGATAGAGTGATACTCATACGAAGTGGTGATGTGATACCTAAAATCATAAAAGTTCAAGAACAGTTTAGAGACGGAACTCAAACCAAGATACAAAGACCCTCAGTATGCCCTGTATGTTCTAAAGAGCTTTTAGACGAAGGTATACTTATAAAGTGTCAAAACTTGGAGTGTAGTGCAAGAGTCAAAAATGAAATTAAATATTTTGCAAGTAAAGGTTGTATGAATATAGATGGTTTAGGTGAAAAAATTGTTAATCAATTAGTAGAACATAATATTATTGGTAATATTGGTGATTTATATAAAATTTCAAAATATGATTTAATCAATTTAGAGGGATTTAAAGATAAAAGAATTGATAATTTATTAAATAGTATTGAAAAAACAAAAAATGTTGAATGTTGGAGATTTGTTAGATCTTTAGGTATTGAGCATATTGGAGAAGTTGGAAGTAAAACAATATGCAGTACAATAGGTTTAAAACCACTCCATATATCTAAATATATTTTATATGGTTTAAATGATTTTGGTTATGAAATGGCAGATTCATATGTTAATTTTATGCATACCAATAAAATACTTGTAGAAAAGTTGATAGATTTAATCCATCCATCATTTGATAAGCCAAATTATAAAATTGATGATTTTAAAATTTTAATGGAGTTGTTTAAAATAGATGGCTTGGGAAAAAGTTCATTAAAAAAAATATATGACTATTTCACATTTTATGATATCAGACAAATTAATGAATATGATAATATTTCAATATCTGTAAAGGCAAAAGAACTATTTAATAAAATATTTATAGAATCTAATGAACAGTATATAGAAATTATAAATTCTAATATTATGAAGAAAAAGCGACTTTTAAATGCTATTAATGCAGGAGAAGAATTAATAATTAAATATTTTGCAGGAAAGCAACCTAAAACACTAAGAAGTATTTTCCCTCTAAATTTTAAAGATAATTATTTATATGCATATTATAATGAACAAATAAAAACTTATCAAATAGATAATATTGAAATTTTTGAAAGTAATAGAAATTTAGAAAATGAAAAGTATTATGATGATGCTTTAGTCTCTGCCAATAATATTGTTAAACAAATAGGGATTTTTGATTTAAGACAAGATAATTTTGATGTACTTTCTAGATTTACTGATAAGGATAATATGGCAATGAATGGACTAGGTTCAAAAACTTTGTATAAATTATTTGAAGCAGGGATAATAGGAAATATAGAAAGTCTTTATAATATTGATATTGATGTTTTGCAACAGACAAAAGGATTTGAGGGAAAAAAGGGAATAGATATTCTTAATCTAATTGAAGAAAGTAAAAATTGCCAATGTTGGCGTTTTATTAGTGGACTAGGGATACCAGGATTTGCAGAAGAAAAGAGTAAATTAATATGTCAATATTTTGGTTTAGATATAATAGGTTTAACATACAATGATATTTATAATGTTCCAGAGTTAGGGGATGAAGCATCAGCAAGTTTTACTCTATTCATGCATAAAAATAAAGAGGTTGTTTCAAATCTAATTAAAATAATAAATCCTATTTTTATTAAAAAAGAACCAACCAAAAAGAACCCTTTCAAAAATAGAGTAGTAGTTCTAACGGGAAGCATGAGCCAAAGCATAAGTGAGATAAAAGAGATGTTAGAAACTTTGGGTGCAAAAGTAACTGGTTCAGTCTCTAAAAAAACAGACTTTGTGATATATGGTGAAGATGCTGGAAGCAAGTATGACAAAGCTGTTAAACTAGAAGTTCCAACCCTTACTGAAGATGAGATGAGAGGAATGTTGTAGATGGATTTTTGGATAGAAATAGTTAAACTATTATTTATACTCACCTACCTTGTGCTTGGATTTATCATCGCTTTTGAGTCTATCCTATGCATGGGAGGCTCAAAGTTTGCGATAGAGTGGGTGAGAAAAAGGTATAAACTTAAAGGTTTTATGATGAGTACTTATATCTTTTTTCCCATGTTACTTTTGGCATATCTCTTTTTAGAGGTCATTCCCTATTTTGCTGGTATGACAAAGAGTATCGTGAAGTTTGATATACCTGCCATGCTTTATCGTGTATTTGAAGAAGAGAGTGATAAGTGTGATGATTAATATAATTTGATATATCACTCAACACTTACAGCTTCATCAAAATCTTTAATAAGAGGATCAATAAAAAAGTCAAGTACAGTTCTTTTTCCCACTTTTATCTCTACAGAAGCACTCATTCCTGAAAATATTGGGTATTTTTTCTCTTTTCTTAATAAAAAGTTTTTCTTGGGTTGTATAAAGACTTCATACACTAAACCACTTTTAGAATTTTCTGTGGCAGTAGAAGATATTTTAGTGATGACTGCTTCTAATATACCGTATTGTAAATATTCATAAGTATCTACTTTAACTGCACAAGACATACCTTTATGAATTTTACCAATTTTAGAACTTGGGACAAGTGCTTTAAAAAGTACAGGTGTATTTTCTGGGATGATGAGTAGCAATTTCTCTTTTTTTGCTACTATGCCTCCAACTGTGTTAACATATACTTTTCCAATAGTGCCATTTACTGTAGATTGAATGATTTGTTTACCTTTTTTATAGGCAAAAGTTTTCACATCAGATTTTAAAAGTTCTAACTCTTTTTCTTTCTGTGCTAAATCAAAATAAAGTTTTTTGTAAAATTCATTTAGTATCCTCTTTTTCTTATTTTTAAAAATTTTCAAATCTTTATAAGATTGTCGTATTTTTTCTTCTTGTTCTTGTAGTTTTATCTTATTTGATAAGTTTGTTTTTACTGCTATCATGTACTCTTGTTTACTGATAAGGTGTTGTACAGGTTGTAGTCTATGTAGCTCATTTTGACTGATGTTAAAGAGTTTTTTTAGTGTATATTTACTAGTTTTAGCATGAACAATAGCTTCTTCTTTTTGTTCTTTTTCAAGGTCAATTTTATGTAAATCATCCAAAAGTAATTTTTTATCATTTGCATACATACCTTTTAATAGATTTTCTATGTGTATAGGAACTTCTTTAGGTATCGAAAATCGTTGGTTTTTCAATAATGATTTAATCTTTTGAATCTCTAATGAAACAAGTTGTTTATTATTTATATGAGCTTGCATCTTAGTATCTTGGAGAGTTGAATCTATAGCTATAAGGGGATCACCTTTTTTAACTATATCTCCTGTTTGTACAAAAATTTGTTTAATAGCCCCATCTTGAAATGCCTCTAGTTTTAACACATCTCCAGTAGGAATTGCTTTAGCTTGTGCTGTGACGACTATATCAGTCTTAGCGAGAGATAGCCATAGTATAGTTAATACAAAAAGTGAAAGCAATATCCACAATAACATACGACCTAATGGACTTACGGGTGACTCTTCTATCTCTACAAGAAAAGGTTGAAATTCATTTTTATCCTTAAGTGTCTTCATCTATCTTTCCTGTTGTTTGTATAAATGATAATAATATCCTTGCTTTTGTAGCAGCATATCATGAGTACCGCTCTCTACGATACTCCCTTTATCCATCACAATAATCATATCACAATGTTTTACGGTAGATAATCTATGTGCGATAATAATCATCGTTTTTCCTTTTTGAATCTCTTGTATATTGTCATTAATGATTTTTTCTGATTCATAATCAAGTGCAGATGTAGCTTCATCAAAGATAAGTATTTTAGGATTGATGAGCAATGCTCTAGCTATAGCGATGCGTTGTTTTTGTCCTCCTGAGAGTGAAGTTCCTCTCTCTTCAACGATAGTATTATAACCATCTGGTAAGTTAGATATAAATTCATCCGCACCAGATGTTTTAGCAACTGCCATAATCATCTCCATACTAGCTGTTGGATTAGCTTTGCTTATGTTGTCTCTTATCGTACCACTAAAAAGATAACTCTCTTGTAGTACAACTCCTATTTGGTTTCTATACCAGTGCATGTCAAAGTTTCGTATATCGATATTGTTGATAGAGATGCTACCTTCATTTACTAAATATAGTTTTTGTAATAGTTTAGTGATAGTACTTTTCCCACTTCCACTACGTCCTACTATGCCTATTGTAGAGTTTTCTTTTATAGTTAAGTTTAAATTATTTATGATAGGCATGCCACCTGGTTTGTAAGCAAATTTTACATCATTTAAAATGATATCACCTTTTAAGTGGTTTAAAACCAACATCTGTTTATCTTGGGTCTCTTTTGGTGTGTTGAGTATATCACCTAGTCTATCCACAGATAAGAGTACTTCTTGGAAGTCATTCCATAAATTTGAAAGATTTAAAATTGGAGTTGTAAATCTAGCTGAAAACATACGAAAAGCGATAAGTTCTCCAATACTCAAAGTTGTATCAAGTACAAGTAAAACACCAAAATACAATGTAGTCAACTCCATCAAACTCTTGATAAATTCTGCTATTTTTGAAAGATTAAAACCAACTATATTAAGGTCAAAGTTGGATTTTACATAGTTGGCTAGTTTTCCTTCCCACTCTTTGTTCATAGTAGGTTCAAGAGATAGAGATTTTACAGTTTCTATCCCTGATATAGACTCTACCAAAAATGAGTATGATTGTGCACCCATCTTAAACTTTACATCTAATCGTTTGCGAAAACTAGGTGTAAATATAAAATATATCAAGCCTATAATTGTTACAAAAATTAAAGAAATCAAAGTAAGTTTTACACTATAAATAAACATCACAGCAACAAATATAACACTAAATATCACATCTAGTAAAACACTGATAGATTTATCAGATATAAATGCTCTTATCTTATCTATCTCCATGACGCGAGAGATGATATTTCCTACTTTTTTACTTGAAAAGTATATATAAGGGAGTGATAACAGATGAGTATAAAGTTTTGCACCCAAGGTAGCATCAATCTTAGCTACTGTATGTGCTAAGATATAGTTACGCACCAAGTCTAACAAAAAATCAAATACGATTACTCCAAAGTATGCCATTGCTATGATATTAAGTGTTGATATGGATTGATGAGATAAAACTTTATCTATGATAACTTGTATAAAGATAGGTAAAAGCAATGCAAGAAGTTGTACAACAAATGATGCTAAAAATACTTCCATCATAATTTTTTTATATTTGATTATTTGTTTTAAGAACCATCCAAAACCAAAGTGTGATTTTGAAGAGAGTAGTTTATGTTTGATAACAATACACCTATCTGTAAAGTTTTCTTTAAATTGTTGGTATGAGATAGGAATAGACTTTTTTAGATGAGGATGATACATAAGTAACTCTTTTGTCTCTTTATTTACATTTAAAATACAGACATATTCTCCCTCATTTGTCATTGCAATAAATGGAAAAGGATAGTTATCAACTAGTTTTTCTATACTTAATTCTTTGATACTAGCTTTAAAGTTTTTGTGTTTTAAAATTCTTATCATAAGTTCAAAAGAAGGCTCTTTTTCTTTACTAAGATGATACTCTTTTGCGATAGATCTAGCATCAAGATTTACTTGATTAAAACCTCCTGCAATTTCTAGTGCTACCAACGCTGTTGTCATGTTGTTCCCCCACTATCCCAAAGGTTTACTTTAAGTGAATTTAGAATTTTATTTTTTTTCACATCGAGCATGACTTGAGAAAAATTTAATGAATGTTGCAATATACGCATATAGGCTTTATCCATTTCTAATCGTGTCACACGTCCTGCTTTTTTTAGTTGCATAAGTCTTTTTTCATTTAGTAAATCATTTTTTAATGTTTGGTTTAAGCTAGATAATATTTTACTATGATTGTGAAGTGATTGTTGTTTCTTTAGAACTTCTAAGTGATATTTGTTTTTTTCTATCAAATAATTTTGTTCTTCCTTCTCCAATGCAATATTGTGTTTTTTAACATTAAAATAATCCTTCATACCACTAAATAAGTCCCATTTTGCTGAGAGACCTAAACGCCATTCATTCTCTCCTCTGTATTGGTTTACATCTACACCGTGTAAATTATATGTTCCTGTATAGTCGATACTTGGAAAAAAGTTCTTTTTTTTCAGGCTTACCAACATTTTTGCTTTTTGAATTTTTAAATATAACATTTTTGAAAGTTTTGTCTCTTCAAATTTTAAAAAAGGATACTCTTCTGTTTTTAGCATATTTAAGAGATAATTTTGTTGTTTGTAAGATTTGTTTATAAGGATAAATAAATTGTGTAGAGTATTTGTTTTTGTTAAAGTTGCTTGATTGATTTTCTCTTTTAAAGATATTAGAGCTTGTTGTTGATTTAGTAATTCTTCTTGTGATAATACTCCAGCTTGTATAAGTGATTTGGTAGTTTGTAACATACTTTTTTGGGTTACTAACATCTTTTTTGTATAAGATATTTTTGTCTGTTCTTTAAGTGCTTGGGTATAATAATCTAAAATTTGACTTGCCAATGATTCAATTTCTAAATTAATCTCTTCTTTTTTAAGAGATATATCTATACTAGCTATATCTCTTTTTATATCTGTTTCTCCAAAATGATAAAGATTTTGTTGGATATTTACACTTAGATTTTTATTGGTTATAGTTGGTGTTAATTGAGAGTTTTCTGTTAATACACCTCCTTGGGATTGAAGCATATATTGTAAAGTAATTGTAGGTAAATATTCACTAATTTGTATACCCTGTTTAGCATATAGCTCTTTTAATTCATACCATTTTAAAAGAACAGTAGGAGAGTTTTTACAATAGTTTCTGATAATACTCCAGTATGAAAGTATCTCTTGATTTGTTTTTGTCATTGTATGATTTATTTTAGGTAAAGCTTTAAAAGTATAATGAGGCATGATATATGCATCAGGGATATTGTCTCTTATCTTTGTTAATACAGCTTCTGCTTGCTCTCTAGTTGGTATCTTTCGTACATAAAGCTTATATATACCTTGTTCTTTATGTGTATATATAGTGTTAGGTGGAAAAAGATTGATAATTTTTTTTGTATTTTCTAAAGAGGTAAAATTTCCTATTTTGATATCAAAACTAGAATGAGTACCTAATCTTTGTTTTTTTTCAAATTTTGGCAAATGAGGAGGATTAAAAGATGATGTAGTGATTTTTTGTTTGATATAAGCATCTTCCACAAAAGGTTTAATTCCTCTTAGTACACGCTCAGCTACATACCTAGAAGATATATTTTTAATTGATGCCTTATATAAAAAATCTTCTTTATCAATATATACATTATGACTAGAAAGTGTATTACTGATTTTTTTTGCATTTTCATAAGTAGTAAAACTACCAAGCTTTATATCAAAGGTAATATTCTCTTTTGCTAAGGTGAAATTTGTAAATATAAAATATATAAAAATTAGTTTTACCATAGCAATCATTTCCTTATAAGTCTAATTAGTTAAATCGGATAAATTTCATAATTATTTAATATAACAATTAAAAAGTATATTTAATTTAATTAAATAAAATTATTTAATTAAAAATGCTATAAAGTAAAATTTTATTCATATTTTGATATTCTGCGTCCCAATACTTGCTTTTGTTGTGGGTAAAATTTTATTTTATAAAGGATATATAGTGTCTGGTTTTTTAAATTCATTTAATGGCGGTTGGGGTAATGATGTAGGTTTTGGTGGTGGCTTTGGTGGCGGCTGGAATGATTTTGGCGGCTGGGGTGGCTGGGGAAATGATGTAGATTTTGGTGGCGGTTGGGCTGACTTTGGCGGTGGCTGGGGTAATGATGTAGGTTTTGGTGGTGCTGATGTAGGTGGTGGTTGGGGCAATGATGTTGCCGTTGCTGCACCAGTTGTAGATGTTGCTCCTGCACCTGCTCAAGTTGGAGATATTCCTGTAAACAATGCTGCACAAGCTGGTGATATTCCTGCTAACAACGGTACACAAGGAGATGTCCCTGCAAACAATACACAAGCAGCTGGAGATATTCCTGCTAACAATGTACAAGTTGCTGCACCTGCTGCAGATGTTGCTGTAAATAATAACTTTCAAGATGTTGCACAAGCTGCAAATGCCTTTGGTGGTGCAGATGTTGGTTTTGGTGGTGGTAACTTCGGTGGTGCTGATGTAGGTTTCGGTGGTGGCTGGGGCGGCTTTGGCGGTGGTGCTGATGTAGGTTTCGGTGGCGGCTGGGGCGGTGGTTTTGATATAATCTAACTAGTTATTGACACACAAAGTAAAAAATATTTTTCTTTGTGTGTTCCTCCTTATTAATTTCCTAACTTTTTTATAACATCACATACAATTTTTTAGCCCCATGGGCTCCTATAACTAAGGATTGCTCTATATCTGCAGTTTTAGAAGGACCACTTAAAAATATACCAAATGTTTCAAAGCTGACTTTTTTATATGCTTGATGCATGTTGTCAACTATATCTTCTTTTTTTAGTTTTATAGTTATCTCTTCATAATAAGAAAAGTTTTTTCTTTTCATCTGTTTTGCATCTATAAAACAAGCTCCGTTTTCAGCAACTCCCATGGATGCTTCGATGACGATACCTATCTCTTTGTCACTTATCTCTCCACCTGCATTTTGTAGGTTTTTTATAAATTCTGAGATTTTATCTTGATACGTTATAGCAGTTATTTCACTATCTTCCAACTTTTTTAAAGCTGTTTTTTTTGCTTTTATATTTTTAAGTATCTTATCTCTGCTCATGCCACAACTCTTTAAATGATTTTTTAGCTAATTTTGGTGCGATTCTGTTTTTTCCCCAACTTTTTTTATAAAGTCCATGTGGTAGCAGTTTCGCAAATATCATCAAGCTTTTGTAAAGAGCTGGATACTTTAAAACCCAAAATCCAACTTTGTAGTATTTGTCTTTACTCTCTTTTACAACATCTTTGTATCTGTTTCTATATGCTAAAAGTTGCTCATGTAGGTTTATCTCAACTGGACAAACTGCCGTGCAACTTCCACAAAGTGTTGAGGCAAATACCAAATGCCCATGTTTTTTTATATCTCTTGAAGCTGCCAAGTTACTTCCTATGGGACCGGGTATTGTGTAGTTATAACCATATCCTCCAGCTCTTTTGTACACGGGACAACTGTTCATACAAGCTCCACACCTGATACACTTTAAAGCATTTTCAAAATCCTTCTCTCCGATGAGATTACTTCGTCCATTGTCAACTATTACGATGTGTATCTCTTTTCCCTCTTCTGCTTTTTTAAAGTGTGAAGTATAAGTTGTGATGGCTTGTCCAGTTGCACTTCTAGCCAATAGCCTTGTAAAAACTCCAAGATGTTCAAGTTTTGGTATGATTTTTTCTATCCCCATACAAGCTATGTGGGTATCACAAAGTGAAGTTGCAAGGTCAGCATTTCCTTCGTTTGTACATACTACAAAAGCTCCCTCATCAGCGATGGCAAAATTCACACCAGTTATAGCTACATCCGCAGTTAAAAAATGCTCTCTAAGTCTCTTTCGTGCAACTTGTGTTAAGTAGTCAGCATCACTATTTTTTTCATCAAATATCTCTGCAACTTCCTCTTTTTTCAGATGTATAGCAGGTAAGACGATATGGCTAGGAGGTTGGTTGTTTAACTGAACTATCCTCTCACCCAAATCCGTATCGATAACTTCATAGCCCTTATCTTCAAGATAGTGGTTAAGTCCGCACTCTTCTGTGAGCATGGATTTACTTTTGACTATCTTTTTTGCTTTTTTAGCTTTTAAGATATTTTCAACTATTTTGTTAAACTCTTTATCATCTATCGCCCAATGCACATGTATACCATTTTTAAGAGCATTTTTCTCAAACTCTTCTAGGTAGATATCTAAGTTGCTTATGGTGTGGGATTTGATGTTTGAAGCTTTCTTTCTTAGTTGTTCCCACTCTGGCAGAGTTTTTGAAGAGGTATCTCTTTTATCTCTAACAAACTGAAGTGCTTTGTTGTGCCAGTCAACATCTCCATCAAAAAGTTTCATTCAGCATTTCCTGCCAGTATCTCTACCACATGGATATATTTTATATCATCTTTATCAAAGTCACTTACGCTTTTTAGATGCATCATACATGAGTTATCATATCCCACAAAATAGTCTGCTTTGCTCTTTTTAAAGTTTCCTATTTTGTCCTGTGCCATCTTTACTGACAGTTCGTTTTCATTTATACTAAAAGTCCCACCAAACCCACAACACTCTTGGGAGTTTGCCATGGGAAGTATCTCTATATCTTGGACTAAAGATAAAAGATTTTCTATCTTGTCAGAGTAGGGTAGGTTTAACTCATCTGGAGTTGAAAGTTCCAACTCTCTCAGCCCATGGCAACTTCTGTGTAGTGAGATGGAGTGGGGAAAACTTACATCTAGTTTTTTTAGTTTTACTTCATCGTGTAAAAACTCACATATCTCAAAACTTTTAGCTTTTAACTCTTGAAAATTTTCAGCATCAAGTAACTCTTTGTAGTGGTTTTTAACCATGGATATACAACTTGCACTTGGAGCCACGATATAGTCATATTCTTTAAATGTTTCATAAAACTTATAAGCCAACTCCTTAGCCTCATCTTTAAAACCAGAGTTGTAAAAAGGTTGACCACAACATGTTTGGTTTTTAGGATATATCACTTCATATCCCAAATCTTGTAAAATTTTTGCAGTTGATAGTGCAACATTTGGATAAATTGTATCTATAAAGCAAGGGATAAAGAGGGCTATTTTTTTCATCTATATACTCTTTTGGAAAGTTTCTAGTTTTTTTATCTCATCTTCTGTGAGTTGTAAGTTCCATGTTACACTCTCAGAGTTGAATTCTCTATCGTTAAAGCTTATGTTTTCACCGTTGAAAAAGTGTTCATATCTATTTACAAGTGAGTAGGGTATCTCTAACTTATGTGAGAATTTTTTCTCATAGGGTACAAACTCAGACTCTTTCATAACCTCTTGAGCAGCACTACTATAACCTCGTATCATGCCACCAACTCCGAGTTTAGTTCCTCCAAAGTAACGAACAGTTAAAAGTGCAGAGTTTATGATATCTTCTCCTCTTAGGACTGCTAAAGTTGGTTGACCTGCACATCCTTTTGGTTCATTGTCATCACTTTGGTTTTCTACTATTTGGTCAAATTCGTTTAGTTTTCTATAAGCATATATAATGTGAGTTGCTTTTGGGTGTTCTTCTTTTAGTTTTGCTCTTAAAGTATCAAAGTTATCCATGGAAGTAAGATAGGAGATAAAGATGGATTTTTTTACCTCATATCTTTGAAAAGAAGTTCCCACTACTTGTTTCATCTAGTTTTTTAAAACTCTCTTAGGATACGAAAGAGCGATAACAGAAACCACTAAAGCGATGATATAGTAGAGATAGTTAGGTATCGGCACAGGGTCTCCAGCTGCATAAGAGTGCATCCCCGAGAGATAATAGTTCACTCCTACAAAAGTCATGATGATGACACTATAAGCCACAGTAGATGCAACTCCATACCAATACTCATAATTTTTCTTTATCGATGGGACAAAGCGAATGTGAAGTACTACAACATATACAAGTATAGATATCCAAGCCCAAGTTTCTTTGGGATCCCAACCCCAGTATCTTCCCCATGATTCATTTGCCCAGACACCTCCGAGGAAGTTTCCGATAGTAAGCATTGATATACCAAGTATCGCTGTCATCTCATTTATCCGAGTAGCTTCGATGATGCTTCTTTTCAAATCAGGTCGTTTATCATTTTTGAAGATAAATAGTATCATCGTAAAAAATCCAAGTATCATAGAAAGTCCTAAAAATCCATAACTAGCAGTGATAACTGAAACATGGATGTTTAGCCAGTAAGACTTTAAAACTGGAACTAAGTTTGTGATTTGGGGATCCATCTCATTTATAAAAGTTGCCCCCAAAGTGATACCTGTGATGATACCAGTAAGAGCTGGAGCTATGAGTGAATAGCGAGCAAAGACAAGCCCAGAAAGTCCCATCGACCAAGCTACATAGAGCATCGCTTCATAAGCATTTGACCATGGGGCATGTCCTCCGATGTACCAACGAGCTGCAAGACCTAAAGTATGTAGAGCAAACGCCAAACCTATAATCCATAAAACAATTTTAGAAGCTTTTTGGATGTTAAGTTTTGGTTTTAACATTTTTGCCATGATGATAGCTAGTAGTGCAATACCTGCAAAGAGATAAACAAGGATCAGTTTGTTAAAAAGTGAGATTCGTTTAAAAAACTTTTCAGCATCAAGTTTGCCTTGACTTGGGATGATGTCTGCGGCTATCTTTCTTTGAAACATGGATATCAAAGATAGAGCTTTATCTGCCTCACTCCAATCTCCACTCTTTTTAGCTTCATCTATTTTTGAGAAGTAGTTTATAAACATGTTTCTTACCATCGTTGCATCTTCTTTCTCAAAGTTACCGATTGCAGTTTTTACGTTATACCACTTTTTTGTCTCATCGTTTGGTTTTGGAACTATCTTCATCAAATCTCCAGTAAATATCATATATTCGATATTTAATCTTTCATCTGTTTTGATGATTTGTCTATCAAATTCATTTCTTGTAACTGGACGTTTTTGTGATGAAGTTTGGATTTCATCTGTTAGTTTGTATTGTGTCTGTTTACTGTAGTCAAAAAAGTCGTTAAACGAAGCCAATGTTTCGCTAGGTTTCATTCCCAGTATCTTTTTTATTTTGGAGTGTGTTACTTTTATGATTTTTATATTTTGCCAAGCATCAGGGGAGGTCATCATCCCAAGCATAACTTGGTTAGAGTTTAATCCTTCTATATTTGACTTTTTAGATAGCTTTAAAAGTACTTCATTTGAAAATGTATCGAGTGGTTTTATCCGTCCATCTACTGTTTGGATAAGTAAATCTCCAAACTTTGTAGCATGGTTTTTGTCATAGCTTTGTGCTATCTTTAGTGGAGCTTCATCAGCTACCATAGGTGTTTGAAAAGCTAAAAATAAAATAGCCAAAGCAGAGGTACTTTTTAAAATAGTATCTTTTTGAACAGCAGCAGCTAGTTTTCTAAACCGACTTTTTGGATTTAGTATATTTAGTATAAATCCAAGAGCTAACATCAGGTAACCTATATAAGTAGGAATTTTTCCAGGATCATTGTTCACTGAGAGAACTGTTCCTTTTTCATCCGTATCGTAAGAGGATTGAAACAATCGGTGACTTTTATAGTCAAGTATGTGGTTCATAAATATTCTAAATGGTCTCTCAACTCCAACTTTTTTATCTATAAGAGTAACTTCACTTGCATAAGAAGAGGGACTCATAGATCCTGGGTAGCGATCTAGTTGGAAGTCGTTTAGTTTTATAGAAAAAGGGACATCAATCATCTTAGAACCCCAAGTGAAAGTAAAGTTGGTATCGCCCATGGCAACTTTTGCAGGAACACCCATCGAACCTTTCCCCAATCCATACATGACTACCTCTTTTGTTTTCCCCTCAAAGTTTAGATTTGCCACAAGTGCTGAACGTTTTGAGGTATTCATCTTTCTTCCACCTGTACTTTTAGCTGAGATTAGTGCAACTTTTGCCTTATGTTTTATATCTTTGGCAACAAACTTAGCCACACCAAAATCATAAAGTCTACCCTTAACAAATGGGTACTCTTTATTTGCTTCATAAGAGCCACTTTTGCTATCTTTCATCTGAAACCAAGATGTGTTTGTATCGCTTAAAAAATAGAACTTATCATCTTTTGTATAGATATGAATAGTTGGTTTGTCACTTTTCTCTTTGTTGTTTAGCTGTATAAGTAGAATATCGTTGTCATAAGTTTTTCCATCTTTTAAGATAACATGAACAGGTTCAGACTGTTGGTTTAGTATAGTCAAATCAACCATGGCTACTCCATTTGCATCATCTTGTAAAACTTTTTGAGCTTCTGGTATAAACTCTTTGTAGTCCAATGTTGCAAGTTTGCCATCAATATCTAAATCAAGAAAAAAATCGTTTGAAGATATTTTTGACATCAGTTTTTTCTGTTCAGTTTTAAAACTTTTATCATTTTTGTCTGCTTTTATCTGTATAAAAGCATTACTTGAGCGTATCTGATGGCTAGTTTCACCTTCACGGATATGCATGATTCCCTCATATCCCATGTATCTAGTGACTGCTGCTCCGATAAGAACAACTAAAAAACCAGTATGAAACATAAGAATTGGAAGTTTTTCAAGCCTTAATAGTTTATATTTAAATATATTTCCGAGTAGATTGACAGCTAAAAGTATTTGAACAATTTCAAACCATTTTGTCGTATATATTGCAGCCCATGCCGTTTCAGTCCCATGGTCGTTTTCTATAAATGTTCCCATGGCACACGCCACACCAAAGATGATAGTTAAAAGTATCATCAATTCCATCGAAAATAGAATTTTTGTGATTTTTTTCAATAGTTCCCCCTATTGCTTAAAGAAGAACAATTATAACAAATAAAGGCAAATAAAGAGACAAAGTGTGTAAATTTAAGCTTATATTGAATAAAAGTGAATATATTTAAGAAAGAGTTAAAGTATAATGAATTATAATAGAGAGTTATTGTTAGCCGACAGTTCCGCAATTGCCGACTAACAAGTAAAAAGTTTTAAAGACCCGCATCTTCAAATTTCTTTTTACATTCAAAAGGAGTGTTGAATGAATTTGTTTACCCTGAAAGTATAAGGTATGAAAGTAAACAAATAGTTAATCACACTCCTTTTTTAGTACAAAGTATTAATTTTTTCAACAGATGGTGTTTTAATGTTGGATTTTTTCCTTTTTTTGTACTTTCTATGTGAAAGTGTTTGTATTCCTCTACTACTCTTTTTTGATGATGAACCTACTTTATCCATACCTGATATAGAAATTAAAAAATTATCTTTTACAGAAATGGTACTTATTTTGCCAACTTTTTCTCTCAAATCTTGATCATAATAAAAAGAGATAGGATTTGATTTTCCACTTTGTAAAAAAGCATATACATAAAGGTTTACATCTTTATCATAATCAGCATCGATAATCTTTCCAGTTGCATGATAATCACTAGTAGATGATGCTGTATATGTATTTAGCTGTTTTTTTTGTCTTATCTTTTTCTTTTTCTCTTCTTCTTTGTAGATTTTATCTTGTTCACTATCGTAAACTATTGGGTCATATTTGCTTCGACTTTTTTTGCCTCCACCATATCCTGATTCGGCTGCTGATATAACTTCTGTTTGTGAGTATAAATCTTCAAAGAATCCTTTTGACCTCAAAGAACATCCTGTAGTCAATGCTAACACTGTTAGTGTCAATATAATATGACGAATATACATATTTTTTCCTTTTTATGCTGATTGCTAATCTTATCTAAACTTTTCTAAACCATTCTATAGTGTCTAATTTGTTTTGAAAGTTGTGTAGTTTTTTAAGTTCTATATCAAGTTGAACAGTTTTTCCAACTTTAAAATCACTTGCTCTAAAGATAAGTAAATCATCAACGATTTCCAATGATGCTTTTAACATACCCTCACCACCTTCTATCATCACGAATCTGTAGTTTTTTACGATATCAAAGTTGTCAGATATTGTGACTTTTCTATCCTTTATATCAAAAAGAGGGATACCTCTATCAAAATCATCCCCTTTTGAGTATACAAGCACATCAGGAGCATTCCCAGCACTCAAACGACAATCAAGAGTAGGTCTATCAATTCTAACCGTGTTTCCTCCTATAATCAAAAGATCACACTTATCTCGTAGCTTATGCACATGTTTTCTTGATTCTTGAGAGCTTATGATGCCACCAGTATAGACACCATTTTGACTAAGGGCTAGTTTGAAAAAGATATAAGGCTTTTTTTGTTGCCATTTTAAAAAAGGATATAAAATCTCTTTACATCGGTTTTCTAAAACACCTTCTATAACTGCTAAGCCACTCTCTTTTAACAGTGTAGCTCCTCCAGTTGCTTGTTTGGTTGGATCATTTGTTCCTATAACAACCTTTGAAAACCCCAACTGTTGAACCAAGATAGAGCAGGGTGGAGTCTTGCCATGGTGGTTACATGGTTCTAGGGTAACATAGATAGTAGCATCTTTTAGAAGGTTGTTGTGATTTTTAAGTATATAAGAGTGTTTTTCACTAGCATTTTTGATTTTTAAGAGTTTTGTATCTCCTAGTTTTACAAGAGCTTTCTCGATAGCGTAAAGTTCAGCATGGGAAGATCCTGCACTTTGAGTAGCTTCAAGCGAAAGCATCTTGCCATGGCTATCTAGTATGAGAGCACCGATAGAGGGGTTAGGGTAGGTTAGTCCTTGATTTTGCCATGCCTTTTTAAGGCACAAATCCATATAAAATCTATCATCTACCATTCAAAATAAGTTTTTGCTTTTATAACATCACCAAAATCAATCTCTTTTTCGGCTTTCTCACCTTTGTCATAAAGTGTGATAGTTTTACCTTCTATTTTTAAAATCTTGCATTTTGATTTTTCACCATTTGCTAGTTTTAGTTTTATAAGTGCATCTATAGAGTTTTGAAAATGTTCTATCTTTGTAAGTTTTCTATCAATCCCTGGGCTACTAACTTCAAGAGTGTATTTTCCACTTACAGGTGGGTCGATATCAAGTATTGGTGATATTATCTTTGTTATCTCACTACATTTGTCTAGTGATATGCCATCTTTTGATGTTATATATACACGGTATATTTTCATATCACCTGTACTGATTACTTCTGTGTCGTATAGTTCTACGCCTCTATCTTCTACAAGTTGTTTTAATGTTTTATTATCCATCGTTTTTATGTAACTCTTTCTCTATTTTTGAAAACAAATCATCCATGGTGTTTTGTT
>JAUTBZ010086430.1:0-17142 GCA_032361785.1 Lepetodrilus galriftensis
TGACATATGGATGTGCCAGATGTGTTCTGACTGATCTAACCAATCTACAAGTACAAACACGACAAACATGATATACAGAGTTAGTACAGGCCCTGAGATTACAAAACATTATAAATACAATTTCATGGAGATTTGTGAGAAAAGAAATTGAGTTGAACATGAAATTATACTAAGATATGTTTTGTAATCTTGGGGCCAGAGGTATCATTCTGTCAGCTCCAACTTGATGTCATTCTACAGGTTCAGATATGTCATTCTGTCATTTCTAACTCACAACATATTACAAGTACAGCAGTATCATTCTGTCATTTCTAACTCACGTCATATCCCACTTCCAAGTGTTTGAGTTCGCGGTCCATCCTCTCGATGGTGTCGCGGTTTGTCCTCAGCTGATCCTCTTCCTGGTCGTACCTGGGATCTCTGCCTGGACTGTGATAGGAGCCGGCGCCGGGATTCAGTGGATTGTGTGCCTGGAACAGAGGCGGATCCAGACGTTCAGTTTAGGGAGGGCTTAAAGGGGGCTCATAATTTCAGTGATTATTGTATTTCATTTTTATGATATAGAACTTTAGTTTCAGTATACATGTATAAAGCTTAGTCAATATCAAGTGTTATAACCCAACCATAATACAAAATCTATGTTTATTAAACAAAATTCTCCAATTCTAGAGGGGGCGCAGGCTTGGTGAGTTCTCACAGGGTTCTCTTACAGAACAGTTTGAAGACTTGAACCAACTCTCTCACCTCTTTCCTCCAGAGTGGCGTCACTGGAGCCACGTTGGCGGGGACGGTGCTGGAATCCGAGGCACGTGGCCAGTTGGGGACGGGGGAGGGAATCTGCTTGGCGTACTCCAGGGGCTGCTTACTGCGGGGTATCGGCAGACCCGTGTGTACTGGGTGAACCTTCTCCAGGAAGTCCAGGAACTTGATCCAGCTTCATGGACAGAAAATGTTCACCACGTTATGTTAAACCATGGATTTCAGAGGTGCGTTCAAGATAGAATACATATCAATATGTATTGCTACAGAAGCCGTTCCATTGTTTATCTTATCATTTGATGTATCACTGTTCTAATAGAAATATGTGTGAGCAAACAGAGTTATGTCCCTTTTGCATCATGTTTATAGAAACCGTTGGCCGTATTTGATTTAAACCCGACTCTACGAGTCGCAGGTAGGGTTGCAATGAAGATTTGTCAAACACACAGCAGAGGAAAGCTTTTTGGAAGTACAAACATGATTTTATGTGTTTCAAGTGAATGTACTTTGCAGTTATAGCTAAGAACTAGTCCAAAACAACCATAAATAGCTGTGATATTATGCCTTTAATATTATCTTGAGCTACCATACCTTCAATTTAGTGAAATCACAGAAACATTCCATTCTCTAAATGTTTTGGATGGATTCTATTCATTAACTTTTTGAGCTGCTTGTGCCTGCATCTTGTCCTGTACTTGCATCAACTTACTTGTATTGTCCATCATTGTTAGGTCCTTCACACTTCTGCAGGATCTTGTTGATGACTGATTCCTGTAGCTTCACTCCCTTGGAACGAAGAACATCCTTAATCTGAAATGACGACGGCCAAACTGGCAAGTTAGTATAACAAAAAGTTTCAAATTATTTTACGTTTGATATACAGCCGACCTAAAACTTGTGACCATAGATTTACGAGCTCAAAGTTATAAAATTGATTTATTTCTCCCTTTTCATGTCCATCTCTCTGCAGTTTCCACTTTCATGTGGATAGTAAAAATATTCTATCTGAGTTAGGTTCATGTTCATGTGTGTGTTCATGTTATAAAATTTCAGTGAAACTGCAAATTTCCTGTTAGTGTTACATTGCAACACCAATCCTAGCCCTAAAAGAAATCCATCACAGTTACCTCCCTTGACCGCGGGTCGCCCATACTGACCTGTTCAGCGGACAGAGTTTCCCTCATTTCGCGGTCCATGTGTTGGAAGCGCATCCGCAGGCCCTCGGCGTCGATGTTCTCCTCGTGTAGCTGCTGCTCCGTCATGTTCAGTAACTTGCCCACGTCGCTGTCGTAGTACGGAGAGGTGGGACGACTCGCGCGCCTGCAACCGTCAAAGTATACGTGGACTGACAATCTCAACTATAGGCACCATTTAGGCAGGATGCTCTCCATGAGGAAGGAACATGGATTTAACCCTCTTGCTGCTCGGTTGATCGTTTGCTACAGCATATAGAGCATTTCGAGTTGCCTCTAGTTGGTAGAAGGTTAAATTAAGGAAGGAACATGGATTATTTATTTATTTATGTATATATATTTTTTTATTTGGGGTTAGGGCTGCTTTCAAGATTCTTTCACTCATTTCACAGCTTGTCTTTCTGCTGAATAGATAATCATCACTACAGCATAGGGCATCTGGAGTTGTCTTCAGTTGGATAGAAGGTTAAATTAATCATGTAAAATTGAATCTAGGTACGTCATTTGTCTTGTCAAAATTGTCGCATATGGGTAAACCATTCTCGGCGCAAATGTAAAGCACTAATTCATTCCTTGATTCTTGTTGACTGACCATACAAACTGACCTTAAAAGAGAGCACTTACTAATATGATATATCCAATATTTCTACAAATCTCACAAATTCACTTAATGCCATATCCAGTATTAGTTTGATAATAGTTTCTATAAACTATAAACCGCTAATTCCCTGAAATAAACAACAAACAATCACCGGCACCAAGAACATATAAAAGCAGATGCAGTACGCACACGTTTTATATGAATGGACTAGTTAGTTGTACAGTGTATAATGTAAGCAGTGATAAGTGCAATAAAGTGTGTACTGAGAGGGAGAAATAGGCTTGAATATGGTCAATGGTACTCAACTGTATATGATAACAGTAAATTGTGCCCATATAGTTATCATATTTCATGATATAAAGATTTGTATGACCTTCCAATATGATTTATGGATTCCAATATAAATTTGCACATTAATTATTATTATTATTATTTAAATTTTGGTTTATAAGTTTAAAAGAATTATCATTATTATTTACGGTAGTGCTCTACGCCATCTTGTCTGTGGAATCGTGGGTAGTCATACTTACGGACTCCACGGACGTATTTCCTCAGTTGTTTGCGTGTAGTACTGATTCTGTTTAACTGAGGGCACGTGAGTCCGTGAGCTGTATTGTTCTACAGGCCAACTGAACGGGAGAAAACAACAACCCAGCTATCAAAAACACAGCAATAATGGAAGAAAAAGCTAGTCTGGCACCAAATAATTATATAGTAATGTATCACTTCTAGGATAAATACAAATGAAAGAAATTTCACTATCTTCTAACCTTCACTGCCATGAAACCTACCAAAGCACATTTTATTCAGGTAGATTCGTCAGACAAGTTTAAGTTCAGAAATAAATATTTAATCTATATTTTGTATAGCAATATACAATTACAAGCCAGCAAAGTAACAGTAAAATAATTTTTACGAGGGTTTAACTTGATCCATACTCAAATAAAATCCTGGTGCCATAGCTTTGTAAACATCAGCGCTGAACTACAATAAACGACTAACTAGGAGCTTCAAAGACTAATATAACTGTAGCAATAAGCGATAATCTAGAACCTATTAAGAAGAAAAAAACTAGATCATGGAACAGGTTACAACATACTGAATGTGTTTGCCATTTACATGTCTCCCAATAGTAATAAGTGTTCAATACCGGTATAGTAAAAAAATAAATACTGGTTCATTTTCATTAGACTCCAACATGAAGATCTAACGATATCCAGTTAAAGTGTTAAGTGTCCTGAACTGATGACCTTTCATGAACTCTGCTATCTGCCAATCAAATTGTAGCTTATCGATTTCTGGCAGTGATTGTGACTGGTACCAGTCTATAAAGGATGTAGTAATGGGCATGAGTATAACCAGTCCACATCAAATGACTGTACAATCTAATTAAAATTAGATACAAAAGTATCCCTCCAAATATATAAATATATTCTGACATACGCTCAACAACGATCTAACACAGCTGCCTTGGGACGATTGACCTTTGACATTAACCAATCACAGACTCGCTTTCAAAATTCTCAGGGAGGGGGGGGGGGGTGTTAGATTGGTAACTCTCAGCATCACTTTGCCGCCTCCCAATATTGAGCACACCCAGTCACGGTGTACAGAGATTACGGTCAAAGGTTGTCGAGACAGCAGTGTGAGTGGCATTGTCTTAGATCGATGTTGAGCGTATGTCAGTAATATTTGGAGCGATACTTTCGATCTAATTTTAATTAGATTGATGATTGTATAGACTAGTATATGGTATCTGACGTCATTGGACATGTTTCTAGAGTAGTACATAAATAATATATTAGTAGCAAAGTAAATTAAGTAAAGTCATAAATAGCTATATTTTTAGTCGATAAAATCTAATATAAATAATTAATAAATTCGACGTTGAAAAACAAAAAACAAGTCAACTATCAAAGCCTAACGCTATGAGTCAGTTTAACTTCTATTTATCTACATCAATATTATACCACTAGTCTTAGTCTATGTATCCTATTCTATTCTATTGTATTGTATTCTGTTGTATTCTATTGTATTGTGTTAAAGTAAAACAGTAATTATTTCATTCAACTTGCCCTTTTCTCTCAGGCTGACGAGTTACAGAATAAAATCTGCATTGAAAGAAATATAAAAACAATAAGTAAAATTGAACAAATTGATTATGGTGACTTTGCTAATCAAGACTACTGGTACATCTAAAAAGTACCATCCAAACTACCGTATTTCAAAAGTAGAATGGTAAAATGTTCAAGCAGTGCCACACTACAGAGATGCCAATCAGGGTCATAGCAGACCAACAGCACAGAAAACAACAGAAAACAGGATACAAGACAGCAAGAAACATTTAACATTTGGTCATCTAGAGAATAAAATTGTGTACACTGTATAGTTTAAATCTTTCTTTAAATATTGCTTCTTTTTAAAAAAAGAAATTGATGATATGCAGGTACGGTAGTCTATATATTAAATATTACTGCAATTGAAGGTTCCGTAGAAACTCAAAAACTGTTGACATTATCATTGAATATTGTTCTATTCACTGGTTCTTGAATTGTAAATCTTGTTTAACAGTCATTGATTTCCTTATGGTTACATTCTGCTCCCAATGTAACATGTGTAACATGTATGTACCGGGTAATAATTTGCCCTTTGACCAGAATAGATATTGCAGAACAGACACTGTAAGACAAGGACGCTGCACACAGTAGATAGGAAAGAAATCTATTTCAGACCTGGTCTTGTGGTCCATTCACTGACCCGGGACCCAATTTCTGGCAATCTGATTGGCTAACGTAACCCAAATTATGAATAAAATATTTGTTTAACCCTAACTAAGTGAGCCAATCAGATTGCTGGGAATTGGGTCTGTTTCTGTCACTCACCCACTGCTGCCGGAACTCTTCATGGACGTCCCAACGAAGGACAGAAACTTCTCATAGTTGACTTCCTGAAGTTTGGCAGGAGAAACAAACATGGCCGCTATCAGACGAAGTAAATCAGACGACATGACGATCTGAAACAAAATTTGAAGAAAAAAAAAAAAATTCAGTTTGCTGTTGACAATATTTTACAGGATTTCTATTAAACGAATGACAACATGTTTCATGAGCACACTGATTCATTGACCCATTCATGTAGAACTATGGTATCAGAATGCTAAATAGAACATGGATTTGATACAATATAAATGTGCACATTATTATTATTATTGTTGTCTTCTGCTGCTGCTCCCTTCCCAAGTGTCCATTCACAAATATCAAAAACAATTATCTTTCATATTAATAATGATAATACTAATGATATGGACATTTATATATCGCCAAACTCGGTACCATAAATTTAAGCTACACTCATAGCGCTTACATAATATATTTTTATTTACTTATTTTTAGTCGGATGAATGTGGGCCCATCAACATATGTAATTTTCTCTTCAATACCTTTTGATTAATTTATAAAATAACAATTTTTAATGCGATCAATTTACGTCATCGCGAATTTTCTTCCCTACTCACCTTAGCCGTGGACAAAGCGAAAAACACATTTTTATAATGACACCATCCACTGAGCGTGCGGTCGTAGTTCTCCGTAATGTCGAGGTACACGTCCTTCAGCTTGGAAGGGTTAACGTCGGAGAGTTCCCAGGCGACCATCTTGAGAACGGTCTCCTCCTCCTCCCTGGTCAGCTGCAGAGCATCCTCGGGGAGGAACACGTTGTTCGGGAGTCGCGACAGCAGCTCGTACTTCCTGTCGTCCAGCTTCGACCTGGGATTGGCCGGCGCCACCGGTTCCGGTTTCGAGATCTGCATTGGCTCCATCGGCTCCATCCTCTCGGTCGGCTGTGGCTCGTACAGCGCCGGACTCTGGTAGCCGTTGGCAACAGGACCCGGAGGATGATTAGGACCGGGGTTGCTGCCATCGTAGAAGCCATTGGTGTCGTATGGGGGAAACGTTCGCTGTGTGTTTTCTTTGTTGGGTCCCTGAAACCTCCTCGTCCACGGTTCTGGTTCGAAGACAGTCGAGCTTTCCATCTTGACTTTGTTATGGTCGATGGGTGGCAGGTTAGGGTAGCGACTAGCCAGGTCCTTGGAGTCAGGTCGAGTTTGTCCAAACGTCACGGGTGGTTGAGGCTTGTTGAACTCCTGCAAAGAGATCACAAACTACATGAACACTGATATATTAATATAAATTGTTTTAAATAATGAATTGTAAATTGTGTGTAAGTTTTGTAGCAAACTATTGACATAAATGCAAACTTGGTATACATTTTTTTAAATCTTACAGACAAAAATCCAATTTTCCTTCAATGTTCCCTAGTGTGCTATTAGTTGAAGTATGGCCATTCATTCCTGATGTGTCTGTGGTAGAAGTATTCTCATTTATTCCCAATAATGTATGTAAATGAAGGATGGCCAATGATCCCTGATGTCTCTGTTTTTGAAACAATGTCAATACCGTACTCAGTGGTGAGTCTGGCTGAGGCATGGCCAATGCTCCTTCATGAGCCTGTGATAGAAGTATGGCCAATGCTCTCTAATGAGCCCATGGTTGAAACATGGCCAATGATGTAGGTTGAAGGATAGATGCCTATCCTTATAGATGTTCTTTTGATTGAAACATGGCCAATGCTCCCTCATGAGCCTGTAGTATGGCCAATGCTCTCTAACGAGCGTTGGTTGAAACATGGCCAATGCTCCCTCATGAGCCTGTAGTATGGCCAATACTCTCTAACGAGCATATGGTTGAAACATGGCCAATGCTCACCGGACTTGGATTATATGTCTGGCATTTGAAGTTAACATGGCTTGGTTACTAGATTTCTGTTCTTGATTATTTTTTAGAGCATTTTTCTTTCAATATATTATATTTTATAAAGTATATGGCTTGTGTGGCATTCATTTCTTTCTCATGTGATTGGTCAACTGATGTCCTTGAATTAATATTCATGAAATTGGAAAACATGAATGGCTTTTTTTTCAAGTTTCTTATCTAAACAGAAGTACAGCATGAACAGTAAAGAATATACTGTACTATATGTATCATAACTTATCCATAAGATATTAAGAACCAAATTTCATGTGGCATGATTTATTGAAATATAAGACAACAATCACAAATCCATTCATTTTCTCATTCAATTGTATATATGATCATATATCAACATTTCCCTTCCTTTGAACCTCAGTTTGTTTAAGCATGCTCTAGACATATATAAATCAATATACTATTTAATATTAAGTGCTTTTTGATTCATTGCCCTAGCAGTCTGTTTCAGACCATGAGGTAATATATAATACTTGACCCACTATATTCCATTGGTTGGTTGAAAGTCGTAAAGTGTATGCTAATAAATGTTATTTTGGTTGAAAGTCGAAAATGTATGCTAATAAAGTCTGCTAAGAAAGTGTGTGCTAACAAATATTATTTTACTTGAGAAACAAAGTTGATATTGAATAGCATACAATATTCAATAAATATTTAATACTTTATTTCATCAATGTTAATTTAATTACTGTGAAACTGTTTTTCTAATCAATCCAATACAATTACATTTGTTACAATGTAGTGTGATGATACAATTCCATCAATGTATTAAACAGTAGAATTTGAAAACATAATGCACAGTTGCCAATCTCTATGATAAAGATGTATATAGTTGCTACAAAAATACCAAACATATTATTGCCACTACAACATATATATCTTTTAGCAATGAAAAAGCAAAGCATATTTTCAGCAAGTTTCTTGCAATTAACAATTTGCATTAAACCATATTTTATATCAAAAGTGTAAAATTATACTTATTATTATGAGATTAGTATGAGTCAACCTAGGTAACATCCTCGTCTATTAGATTGGCATCTTTGCAGTGACATCTCCAAAAAGTATAAGTTAATAATGTGCTGAAATATTCTGAATAAAATCAAAGTAACAATTTTCCAACATTGGTTGGAGAGAATTATCTAGAATTCATTGAAATGCTACTTTGATGCAAGATCACTAAACATGCTAAATACATAAAGGTGTATACTGTGTATACAAGTATTCTAGGCAAGTTCATCTATATATGAATTACACTTGCAACTACAGCTGAGGTACATATTCTCATGGGTATTCTCATACAATGTTTGTGTTCTCAATCAACATCTTGGCGTCAATTTTTTAATTATAAAAACAAATTAAAATAGTTGTACCAATATGTAAATATTAACCATTATGAAGCATAGCTCTGAATGCATTGCCATTGACCAAATATATTTTTCAAATAATTTGAAATATTTTACTATTTTCAAGTTAAAGGAACATTATGGTAGTGTGCTATTATTTCAGTGGTAAGCATTTAACAGAACCATCTATTTATAGACAGAACAAGCAACAGCAAACACTCAAAGCTCTCTTCATCCCAGAATATAACATATATATATAGTAGTCTATGTATATGATGACAGTACAAAACTATTTAATTATACACGCACACATATTACTTCAGACACTACTCATGGTACACATGTGATTGTATTCAATACGTATTTTAGTGATTGTTCTTGCCACTTTAGCCGTGGTATAACATGTCATTTCCAACTTGACATTATATCAATCCATCCAATAGTATTTCTATAGTTTGATGCTCAGTTTCCATGGGTTTACTTTAACCCTCTCCCTGCTGAAGGCGAGTTAACTTGCCCGATCACATGCAGAAATATAACACTTTGATTTTATTCAGCAGGGAGAACAGGATCAATTGAAAGACTGTTGAACAAAGCAGAATTTATAGTAGTTGTGTAATTTCCCAATTTATAGGCATTGTATTTGCTCTCTAGCTGAAACGTAAAACCATAATTAAATCAAACAGATAGTACATTATTTTCTTAAAGATTTATTACATTTCTGTACCAAAATCTGTAGACAAACAAACATGTAGACAGACAAACATGAAGAAAATGTTATCTCTACAAATGGCACATAAATTAACTTGGTATTGTTAAGTACATCCTCAGGTGAGGGATCTAGAAGAATGAGATTAAAACATACGTAGAATCTAGCACCCTAAAGGAGTTATCTGGACCCGTCCTATCTATTTATCTAGTACAACTGCAGTGTTTGATTAACCATAATCCTTTATACTTTACAGTGTAATTTCACCTTTTGTTGTTGACAATCAAGACGTTATATTGACATTTTCAGTGATCCATGAGAAAGATTGAAATGAGTGCACAGTGACATGTGTAATAGTCTGCATTTCTGGGTCATGTTTCACAACAGTATTGTATTTAATATCTTACTTTGTTATTTCTACTTTAATGTACACTAACATGCGATGACTGCAGAAATACTAATACTTTAGGTAGCCCCTATAAACATGGCCTAGATGTATGAAAAGTAAAATAATAAAATATAAAAGTATGATAATCTAATAAGTAGCCAAATATAAAATGTTGTTTTGGACATACATTTGGGGAAACTTAGTTCAAGCTGCTTCGTTATCATGTTTTTAAAAATTATTTCTGGGTACAAGTAATAGAATGTAAATAGTTAATGAAAGAGGGTGGTAGGACAGTAGTATCTCGTCAGACTTCAGAGCCAAAGGTCCTGAGTTTGAACCTGGAACATGGCTTCAATGTTCGTGGAAGTTATAGTTCCAGCATAATAATTTGCTTTGTATGTACTGTACGTCATAGTGTAGTTAACATCCTTGGTTTGTCAGTACCAACTTGTACTGTCATAGTGTAGTTAACATCCTTGGTTTGTCAGTACCAGGCAGTGCTTACAGGCTTACTGCAACTCTCAGTGCTACAGGTGTTGCAGGTTTCATCCAGCAGTGAATTATTTACAAGCCTTGATGAGGGAAATAATCTTGAAAGCGACTCAATACCACGATTCAAATCAATAAATTGTGAACCAAAATAGAGTAGGCCTACAATTATTATCATGAAAGGAAATAAATGTCTATTGGCAGGCTTTCGCTAGTCGCATGCATACCTGTCTAACGCTGTGTAGCTTCCTCGTGTACTCTCGTAGCATGGCAGGGTCGAGGTGATTCGGTTTCTCTGTGATTGGGTGGAGAGTCTCGATCCGTGGGTAGGACCGTGGACTCAACCCGCCCTGGCTGAAAGAAAGAAATCAGTCCGGTATGAAATATGTACCACCAACTTGCTTTTGTTCACAAGGCATCATTAAATCATTACATTTTTCTTACATTGAAAATTAGGAATTGTCACCAATATACCAAACACTTTTCAGCAATTTAAAAAAGAATTTTCATTAATACATTATGCCTTCATTTTTATTTTTAATTTGCTCCATACCTATTCATACCGTAATAGCATAAATTATCCTCATAAAAATATAGAGAAAGTGATATATAATATATACCCGGTAGATAAAAGTAGAATCTACTACTAATAATTATGTAAATCTAGCATGATGATGTTGGTGATGTGCTCAATTTTGAAAATCTATTCAGAAAAATATTCAATTCAGAATACCAATTAAATATCTGTGCCAAGCTCATAACTCCCTAACTTTAATTACATATTAAGTCTTTTATTTAAGGATAACTATAAAAAAAAATTGTATTCATTAAGTGTCTTTATGCTCTACATATGTTAATTATCTACAGAATATCAAAACTTAAATGAAAAATATCTACTTGTAACTTAAGACAATAATGCAGTTTAAATATTTGCTTCAGAAATTAATATAGTACAAATATAATATTAATTTAGCATTAATTATTAGGGAACTTGTTAAAATTTACATAAAATTCAGTTCAATGAGGGTGCATGAGATACATATCAGTTAATGACCAGCCATTGTTTGTTCCATTATTACGAGATAGAGAATCTGTTTGTACAGAGAGATAGCCCTGTGTTGCACTCGCTTCAAGGTGGTCATAGTTAAAGCACTTCAAACACGTGGTAATACATATGGAAACTAATATGAGGTAATCAATTATAAATCATTGTAACCATGAACATGCATGATCTGTATTGCGTATTAACATTAGGTTTTAGTGGTTGGATCGATCAGGAGATAGGCAGATAGAATATATAAACAAAATCCTTGAAGACATAACAAATCCAAACTTTAAAAAAATTAAAATGCTAACTTTGATGGTTATCAGAAATTAGAGCTAGAATATATTGAAAGAAATATATATTTCATGATCAAAAGAAATTTAGTTAAAACAAACAAAATTATATCTTAGTTTTGCTAAAAGGAGTTTATCAGCATACATTTTAAGTCATTTTATTCCAGAGTAATAATCATCAATTAAATTTAATAATCTCATTAAATTAGTTTAGCACAGGAACAGATTACTGATAGAAGAGTGGCATCACCTAGAATCTATTGCAACATTTAAACAATTAAACAATTATAAAAAATGTTAACAAGAGAAAAATTAGCCAAATTTGATGTTTAAATGTGATGTTTTTCAATGTAGTACCAGCTAGCATACCAATGATGAATGGCAATTATGATGAATTTTGGAGTGAAAAGACCATATGATATACTAGTATAGCTATTCTATAAGTATGCAAGTAGTAGATTTTTCTGTAGACTATAGCAGACTATGTTCTGTAGACTAGTAGCATGTTCTGTAGACTTGTAGAATGTTCTGTAGACTAGTAGAATGTTATGTAGACTACCTAACTTGTCTAATTAGCAGACGAAGCAAAAGAAAGTACTCAGAAATACTTACTCTCCATAAACGTCAAGAAAATAGCTGAATATAAATATACAGAGATAAGCATTCTCAATTAGATCTAATGTTAATTATGTAAATGATAAATCAGCAAATTACAATATGTGAGAGGGATACAACTTGACCTTGAAACCATGATGTGAAAAGATCAGGAAATCCCACGTTCGAAGATTCAAATTTGGATGGACCAATACACAAATAACTACCCATGTTGTAACTAGAGACAATGGCATAATAATAATAATTATAATAATTATAATAATAATACAGTAGTAATAATAATAATACAGTAGTAGTAGTAATAATAATAATAATAATAATACAGTAATAATAATAATAATAATACAGTAATAATAATAATAATAATAATAATAGGGAAATCATTATTTTTTGGTCCAATGAGCAAATGAATCTGGAGTGTGATACTATCCAACAAGTCCAACAGCACCAAAGAATCTAAGAGTAATATTCATTGGCAATTTATCCCCTGATAGAAATGTTGTCAAGGAAAAAGAAACTCATTTCATTGGGCAAAATTCTCTGTCACAATAACGCTATAATCTGCCATGTACTGTTATTTACATAGAGACTTGAGTTGAGTACAAAGTGCCACACTGGTGACATTGTATCTGTCAACAAGCACCAACAGCAAACAGAAGCCACCCTGCTGGAAACGTACAAAGAAAAGCACCAATCTCTAACCCAAATCTGGCCGGGGCCTTTCTTGTTAGACATTCCCTGCTACTAAACTACAAATTAACACTGCAATAGATCTGGACGGGATCATAAACATTCAATGTTATCTTCCTGACTGGGCATAACGGTCCCACTGGTTCTGTGAAAGTCTCCAGTCATGTGAGGTAAATCTGACAGACCGCCTCCCAATACCAGCCGAGTGTGTCCAGAGTATTGCCACGGTGATCAGCCTTGTCGTACCAATGGTGGAAGATGATAAGAGAAATTATTCCCCGGTTTGTAGAACATATCAAGGGCTTACGTACCAGCCAATAGCAGCCAAGTATGTCTGGTAGTATTGCCATGACGATCGGCCTTGTCATGCCAACAGTTGACGATGATATGAGAAATTATTCCCCAGTTTGTAAATCAGTTCAAGGGCTTACGTATTGTTAAAATGTCTGAATACATGCAAACTATGTCCTGAAGTGTGGTCAGAGAGATCATTTAGCTACTTGAAATATGAATATACGTCTAAATACTATCTGATTACAGACATGTAAACATCTGTGTTGGACTGGGCGAACATGCCGATATCATGATGGGTTTATCTGAGAATAACACGTGTACAGGATACTTATTAAGTGAATATAACATATGTAAGGGATATAGACAATTGACAAATGTAAATATAATAAATACTTTGTGTATTGCCAACAGAGATATCGTTGTCATATTGTTGTCATATGGATATGATGATGTCAACATTATTGCAGCGTAGGTCTTTCAGAATACATAACCATTAGGATTATCAGGATTATAGATAATCATAGGATTAGTGTTATCCGTATGTTGTGTCTGGCAGTACAAATTGTCATGTCCGCAAACTCTTTCAATCCTGAATGCTTGTAACTGTCCAAAGGAAATCTCTCCAATTACCATGGAAGTATAACATAGTCGTTATCCATGATGGTTGTATACATTTTCCACAAGTCGAAGACTTTGAAAGCAGGAGTAAAGTGGACATATTGTAGAAAATATTGTCGTGTAACTACTACTTGTCTTATTCTATACTGTAAATCACAAAATTAATGCGTCACTAATTTAATGCGACCTCTAGTTTTTAGATGTAAATGTGACACCAATAAAATGCGAACATACATGTTTTTTCCAGCAATTAAATGCGACAATATGGCAGTAACATTTTTTGCATTAATATTCTGCTCACAATAAATTCATGATTTATAGTATGCTTCCTCCGGCTGTGTTAGTATAGTAGGAGGGAGTATCATTAGATTATGGCACAACCACGTGGGGGGGGGGGGTGGGGGGGGAGTCTAGTTTAGCGGTACTAATTATGCTTCGTAACAACAGGGAGCTAGTGGAACTATGGGGGTTCTAGCTATGTGAAACCTTTTGCATATATCTAATATTTATTTTCCATGCAATTTGGATCAAAAGTGTTATCACAGATACAGATTAAGCCCAGAAGTGTTCATACATTATTAATGAAGTGTGTCGACACATCTAGATTTTTACATATGAAAGTATAATGAGTCACAAAGTGATATCAGAGATCACAAAGCACAGAGACCAAAGTTCCAAATGCACAGCGTAATGTTGAGCATGTGTTTATTCAAGAGAACGTGACTCTGGTAACACGAGGATATAACAACACTTCGGAAATACGGAATGCGAAGAGGTTCATGAAAGTACGAGAAATATTACCTTGTATAAACAGCACGTGACTACTGGATGATAACGTTGATGTATAATACTATTACTAGGAATATGATGTGTTATACCACTGATTTTTTAAGATGGCTGTCATGGCAGGCCTATTTTAGATGGAGGTGGAACCAAACATATTAAAAATATCACGCAATATTTTATTATTTGTATTTACCAAGATTGAGGCTTTTTGATGAAATGTATCCAATCGGATATTGTTTCATTACATGAGTGAATATTTAAAAAAATACAATTATGTTTGTTGGTAAATATGAGTAAAACTCTATTTTATCTTTTACGCATAATTTACATCTGTGTTATAAGTGTTTTACAGTATTCCTTTTACTCCTAAGAAGACAGCGATTACAAGATATAAAATCTGCATTTTTGAGTTCATTCGTAGACCAAAATAAATAAATAGTATAATTAATATCCTCACAATGGAACAATTCAGCAGGGAGAAAGTTATAGTAGATTGCCAAACATGATACCACACTAATATTAGTAATAGTTCAATATCATAAATAATTCTTATTGCAAATTTAACTACATGCAAATTTAACTACATGTATGCAATTTGCCAGATTAAAGCTTGAAGAGATTTAGTAGCCATATCAATTTTTCAGTGCGAAAATCTAATAAACTAAACCACAATCTCTCTATCTCCAGCAATGCTATTTAAACATTATGTGAAAATCAGCCACATTTCCAGATTTAATTTCAACATGATAGAAATTAGACGGATTACAGATTGAAAAGAGTTTTGATATGTGTGTACACATAAAGAAATAGGTCTCTTGGGTCATATGAATTAAGTTATAATGTTATCAAATCTCAGGTTGCTATGCTGATATTGTGTTCATGCAAGGTTGCTGTTTGTTCTCAAAGCTGATAGCGTCTTAATCACGAACATTAAGGTATGTGATACGTAGTGATATAATTTATCAACTAACAGAGAGGAACTTTGGGCTCCTATGTATGAAATGGTTATGTGATAAGTAGAATCTAACATTCGTGTTCATTTGATATTGAATTTATTAAACTCGTCGGTAAAACTTATATATTGTGCTCAATATCAGTTTTGCCAACTCTTTTAATAAATTCAGTATTAAATGACCACTCATGTCAGATCCTCTATATATGTTGATTTTCCTAATTATGAATTATTTATTCAATATTTGGCAAATGTTTCATGACTGTGATAGTATCTCTTCATGACCATTTCATGACATTAAACACATACTATCACCAATTCGGTCGGAAAAAACAACTTAATCTGTGATAGTATGCCTTTAAACTTAATCTGTGATAGTATGCCTTTAAAGAAAAAACGACAATTTCTTCTCAATATTGTATTTTCTTTTGTGTTTCTTTTTAAAATCATGTAATAATTGTCAAGCAATTTCTCATGTGATGTCGTCATGGGAACAGAAGGTCCATAGTTACAGAGAATATTTATATGAAGTCTTGCGGCATGTACATATGCCTCCTTAAAGATGTAGATCATGGGATAATCATGGTAATTAGGGGTAATTAACGGCAGAGTTATCGACGTCAGCGACAAGTCAGTTGAGCCGACATCATTGCCAAGTCACGACATGTGTATGGATTTCTGGGCAGGAAGTGGGTGGGATATTAGTGCTGCATTGTGGGTAATCAAGACATGGATGTATTGACAGGTCATAAGGATGTTGGGACGGAAATCTTGGTAATCTCGTACTTGATATGTGCTCCATCACTTCAAACCTGTCAAATGGAAGGAACGCTCGTAAGATCCATTGGTCCAAACCATTGCACTGGATCGGTTAGGTGACTTCAAAGAACTTGGTTATAAATTAGTGCAAGAACCCATAGATTAGTGCAAGAACTCATAGCTTAGTGCAAGAACCCGTAGCTTAGTGCAAGAACCCATAGCTTAGTGCAAAAACTCATAGCTTAGTGCAAGAACCCGTAGCTTAGTGCAAGAACCCATAGCTTAGTGCAAGAACCCATAGCTTAGTGCAAGAACCCATAGCTTAGTGCAAGAACTCATAGCTTAGTGCAAGAACCCGTAGCTTAGTGCAAGAACTCTTAGCTTGGTGCAAGAATTATTATTTGTGGAATCAAAGGTGATTTAGGTCTCTATTGCATTGTAGTTAATGTGTAAAATCATGATAGAAAATTAATCTATAAAGTAGAATAAATTGGTCTCAAATCGTCAACAGTAGGATACACTGGGAGCAAGCTCTAATACAGTGCTCTGGCATCCAATGAGGTCATGGGCACATCAGAACCATTCTCACCCCCTGGGGAGTACACACATTCAAATTCCAACAGTCACATTCATTCACTGAAGAACTCTATATGGATCAAGGCACAGCGTACACCTGGCCACACCTGGTAGTAGGGTTTGTATGCAGGAACATTGTGTGTGTGTGTGTGTGTGTGTGTGTGTGTGTGTGTGTGTGTGTGTGTGTGTGTGTGTGTGTGTGTGTGTGT
>JAUTBZ010086541.1:0-17137 GCA_032361785.1 Lepetodrilus galriftensis
GTAAGTTATGTAGGCCTACTTTGCATTTTAAAATCCAATTCGGTCCAAAACGACAACTTAATCTGTGTCAGACTGTGTATGCCTTTAAGAAACCGATTAATTTATTTTAAAACAACAAATTAAAAGATAATATAATCGATAAAGACAGAATATTCAAGTAAGTCAGAGTATTTGCACAATTTATATACATATATAAAACTGGTGTTAAATTAATTTCGTTTCATTACATAAATTTATATTCGGATATATGTGTAGGCTATATTTCTCGAGGAAGTGTTAAAATCATTAAAACTATTCTTTATTTGCATTAGATTGAGCCTATTTATAGCTGAAAACAAATGATACAATGGGCAAATTAATATCAACACTATACGACAATGAATCATAGAAAACTTTATTAATCTTACCAGCTGTTTTTATGTGTTTCAAATTTCTACATATCAATTATGCTGTTTATATTCGCTAATGTTATGACTTTCTTCTGTTTATACTAAATAGTATGTTCATGCGTGATAATGTGATACATAAAGCATATAAATGTATTCACATATACTTAACAAATTAAATTAAGTTGTTTCGGAACTCGTTTGAGGAATCTGGTACAATTATTCTTTCAATGTCTTTGCAAGTCTTTGAAGAGTGACTGGAGCCTGTATAGACGTTTGATCTTTTTCGTTGTTAAAGTAGCCTAAATATAAATGTATGTTCAAAAAGGCTACTGGCCCTCAATTGATTTTATAATTATTAATATATCTGTATCCTACAATTTATATACAGATCTCGGTGATTCTCTAAAATATAGAATGTGTACACGTGCATGGTCGAGATTATTTTATTAAGTATAAACGCGTCTTTCTGTTTGTACACATGTATAAACTAATAGTCTATAATGCGAATAGGAAGCGCTGTCTGCGTGTACAGAGCAGTTATCTTCCTTGGTTCGTCAACTGGTACAAGTGGGTTCGTCAACTGGTACAAGTGGGGGAGCTCGCAGGTTTACGGCAACACTCGGTGCCACAGGTGGCAGAAGCTCCCTAAACTGACAAACCGTCATTATGAGTGAAATAATGTGGCAACAGGCTCTAAACCACAAACTAAACTATATAGTTTGTGTGTACACACCCATCAAATATATAGTTGTGTGTTGAAGTATAACGTTCACTGTCTATTCCATACAATATGACAATATGTGTTTCTCTGTATACTAGTCTAGTATGTCATCATAGTATAGGCCTATTATGTACGTGTGGCTGTAGATCCATACAATATATAATCTCATTAAATCACTCGACGTTATCATAATACATCAGAAAATTGCTGACATCATCAGGATCTACAAATGATGTATTTTATAACACGTGTATAGGACTTCCGGTACTGTTATCTCTTTCATTAATATAGACCGACAATATGAATGTGTAAACGTTAATATTAAAGTTGTTTCCAGTTGCCAACTTGTTTCAATTGGATATCTGTTCGTATCCAAGCTGTGTTGTTGCATGTGGTTTTGTGCATTTCAATTCTTTATTCTTTTCTTTATTTGTTTTTGCTAGGATGTTATCATCCTGTTTGTCAATCCACTCATGATTTATGTATGTTATTGTATTGTTAAATGTCGTGTGTGTTTTTTCTTTGATGAGAATAAATATTGTTTAAATCATAAAAGTAACATATAGAGAATATCCACCGTGTCTTTTGATTAACGTCGTTTTTGACCGAATTAGAGGTAAACATGCAAAGTACATGCTCTTAGCATACAAATCATCGCTATTGTACCTCCAACCTTTTTACCACTCTAGGAGAGGTAAAATTCCGTTGCAGTTTACACTTCCTGGTATAACCAGTATAAAATACGTCCAATCTCACATTTCCTACGATTTACCGACTAAGGGAGATAACTCTACTCAGTGAACACGGTCAAAATAACTGTCACGACCACTAACGACATTTATGTGCCAGTCGTTGCTATTTAATAAATATTACATACAAAATAAAATGTTGATAACTAGTGAGACATGTGGAATAGGTAACTGGTTGTATAAAGTACTTGTGTAGTCAAAACTAATGCATATATTTTCAGGTAAAACCGTGCTAGACCACTAGCTCAGTCAACCATCTGTGATATTATACCTTTAAACTTAAAAATTAGCCTAACAAACTATTATGAAAGACGTACATCATGATACCAAACTAACAAAGCAAATTAGTCTATTCATCTGTTAATCCCAATGTAATTGTGATACTGTTAACACGCCGTACTATTTTGTAATTGTGTGTAATTCATACCATCCTCATAGATCTGACGTAGGCTACTGGTACCAGTATTTGGTTGGATCATACTCATATCTTGTCACCGATAGGCTCATCAAAATCGTGAATCTGTGACGTAATCATAATAGTCTCCGTCATCAATGACATCATGGGTGTATCATTAATTAGATTCAGAATCGTCAATTAATTCCATCATCATCCTCCTCCTCCCCCTCCTCCTCATCCTCCTCCTCCTCCTCCTCATCGTCATCACCATCATCAGTGTTGTGATCGTCACTGGATTTCGATTGTAGCCTACATACATAGACTGTAGACTACATTAGGAAACACAAACACATTTGTCACTTTATTATTTTATTATAATTCATACCATCTCTGTCGTTACAAAACCCATTTAATCACGAAAACAATACACGTACTTTCAAAGTCACCGATCGTTATAGGCGATTGCTTGGTACAATATGTTGTAATGGGTGGGGTGGGGTGGGGTGGGGTGGGGTTTACTTGAGGTTGTTCAAATAAAGAAATATACGTACAAATGGGAAGGGACATTGCCTTAGTCGTCTTAAGTAATTTCTTCTTCTTCTTGTTTTTGTTTGTTTATATGTCAAAATATAGTTATATTATTGGATTCCGCTCGGAACTATAGATCTAATATCAATGGTACCAAAATGAAAATATTATTTTATACGATTACAATACTGTTACGCAGTGTACAACCTGTATAGTAGACATCTTAAAGGAGGTCGTTCTTCATAAATTCTCATTCTTCAAAGACTCATTGAAGTCGTCAGAATCCTTAATTTGGGAATCGAACTCTGAAATGAAATAAAATCGTTATGATATTATTACGGTGACAAAGCTTGTACATTTTTGTAATGCTATCTTGTTTTGGATCAAGGGTTTTTGCGCATTTGAATGTTCGCGCCATCGGAAGTATTCGCTCTATATGTCGTGACGTCACATGTGATGAAAGTGACAAGCACGTGCGGATGAATGTATACCCGGTGATGAGTTGGAATTTACATCAACCTAAGCATACACTCACCGCGCATGCTCACCTGGATGCGTCACGTGACTTTCGATGTTGAAACTGACGCAGCCCCATTAGGGCCTATATCTGATGATGACAAGATTAGTGGAGACCTTTAAAGTTAATTTCCACAAGCTAGTATAAGAATGCTAATAAAAACGAATCATACATACATATTCGTTTGTTCTTGTGAAAGTGTATACTTAATATATTTTCAAATGAAATTGAGACTAATTACGCTTGATTTATCCACCCCAAAGTTGTTATTTACTGATCTACTTGGTCTCCAGTACTCATAGTTATCAAAATATTCATGTTTTATATGAATATAGGGAATGTTCCGCTATTTATCTTGTCTTTGATGCATCAACTGAACTATGAAGGAATTGCGAGAAAACGTTGCATGTGCGTATTATGTTTAAGTCGTACCACTGCAAATAACAATACGACCATATTCAGGTTGTCTATCAGTAGACTACATGGGGTTGCAGTAGATATTTGCCTACCAAACAGCGGTGGACAGGATTTTGGAAGTACAAACATGATTTTATATATGTCAAGTGAATGTATTTTGCAGTTGTAGTTAAGAACTAGTCCAAAACAACCATAAATATCTGTGATATTATGCCTTTAATAATTGCCCATTAATTTATCTACTACTATTGTATTGCTGTCAGAATACAAGCAAGGGCTTGACTGGGATTCCTAACCAATACTATGCAAGCATGGCTGAGTACCTGGATGTATTGTTTCAGAACGCAAGAAGGCTCCCACCCCATCAAGGGAGGATGACAGAAGGGAAGAAGAAAGCTGGAATCTGAAAAATGTTGTATTTGTAGAGGATGTGAAGACGGTGCCTGTAGGAAAGGTGCTCAAGGTAAGTCACTCAATGTAGTGGTTGTTATATGAATTTGTTTTCTCAAACCATGTACGAGTATTTCCACCAAGTACAGGGTTAGACACCATCTCAACATGTGTGGTAGTCCACCAGACTATGTTGTAGGTCAACTAGTCCGGATGAGGTCCAGGTAGTCCACCGAAATGTAATCAATCTAAAAATGTAATCAAACAGTAAAAGCTGTTCGGATAGCGAGGGAATCGGTTATCTGATGTCCGGATATACGGGGGTTGACTGTATTCCATGTGCATAATATGGATTGAATAATTTGTTGTTACTGTTTTTATTTTTATTTTTATTTTTTTTTAAAAACATATTTTGTTTTATTATACTATCATCACAAATAGGTGAAATATTCCTGCAACAACGTTAAACTCCATATTCATTATTTCTTTAAACTAAAAAGCTAAACACATTGATGTGAACATCATCTACAATAATATTATGATTTGAATCGTTTGAATAGCAATTGGTACATTATGACAGCCCTATTACCCTCTACCCCTCATGCACTTCAAAGCTTTCATAACTCTCTCAACAAGTAAATCTCAGTTGGCTCCTCGTCTATAACCCACTCCTATTATTAGGTGGATGGAGCGTATGCTGCAGTGAAGTTCCAGACTAAGGAGCCTGGGGATATGTCCGTCACATCCGGTCGTGTGGAAGATGTCAGCAGTCTGCTACAAGATTGTCGGCTGCTCAGAAAGGATGACTTACAAGTGGTGAAAGGATCCAATTCACCACGCATTCCAGACTGCTTCCAGAAAACTCCCAAGAAAGTCACCATTGTGGAAAATGCCCACATTCTTTCTTTGTCTGTTGATTGCGACAGTAAGTATTGAACGCCGTATTATTGATGTTAACATTCTTTATGCCCCTCTTCCGGTCTCATTGCCTTGCTTTCTTTTGTTCTAAGTGTACGTGTATATCCGAATACACATACACTTTCTGTATGTAATATCAGAAATGAACCTACACCTTTTCAAAGCATTAATTTGATCATTTCGGAGAAAGTGTAAGAATATCGGAAATACAAGTACACTTTCCCCTTCATAGAGTTGTGGCCGAACCTGGGATCGAACCAGTCTAGTGACCAAAATAAATTATGATTCCACAGTCGCTACCACGGGACCGTTCGTTTATCTAGTTATGACTGATTCAAGAAAGTCACGTGGCTATGATGTCATGTACACATGCTACAACAAATCCACGTGCAGCACGAAATAATCTAAAAGCATAAACAGTTGATGAGGGTCCCCAAGGGATGAAACACTGCCACATATTTATATTTATGATTTGTATGCCTCAATGGAAATATGAATAGATACATTATTTCTGATTCCAGATATTCATCTGATAACCAGATGCGGCTCTCGGCTCAACTATGTCGTGTACAACTTGAGTTCTGGGAAGGTCGAACAGAATTCTCCTTTTCCAACTGATGCCAGGTCTTTTCTGGGTCTTGCTACATCGGACATCAAGCTCCACAACAGTGGGAGTGTGAGTAGTAGTATCGTACTCGGAAATCAGTTTGGTTTTCGTCTTGAAATAAGAAATCTGGAAATGGAGCACAATTATTTATCATCTGGTTACCAGTTTTCGAACGACACCTGTTTTCGATAATTTGTGTTTTACAGATTTATTGCGTTATAGCAAGAGATGATCTATCATTAAATTCTAGCTGAAACTACAACTGAAATATCGTCAATTTTCAAATAAAATGTGCAGAATGAGCTAATGCTATTATAGGCCCACTTAATTCATCGTATCATGTATCGTATCGTAACCTGTGAATCGCGATATCGTAAGAAGGTGTATCGTTGCAGGCTTAGTAAAGAACGTGGGTCGACTAATACACTGGTCATCTTTTGAAAAATAATTTTTCCGATCTTGAGTCTCGCACGATGTATCTACTTCCTCGTCCAAAGAATGAATTGGAGGCAGCTAGATTACCATTATATATAGTATAATGATGTCAAATTGTTAAAGCATTTAATGAAGTTGTCTTATTTACTTACATTTTGTATTTAGTTTATTTAATGTTATATTATTATTGATCTGCCATAGCTTGCTTGATCTGGCTAGGTTAGCGATATGTCAAGAATTTGTCAAAGAAGGGAGGTCGTCTTGTACACGTATCATATCCTGGGAGGGAGGATTTCAGTACCTGCAAAGGGGAGGTCGACTTATACACGCAGTCGACCTATCCACGAGTATATACGGTAACTATGTAGTAGTAAACTTTTGCATAGTTGTTTCTTTAATAGAAGACTATTGATATTACAGTTGGATGTCCCCACTCCAATCCAGGATGGGAATGGTTCTATCTACCCTATGGCTAAGGACTGTTTAGAGGGTATCCGCGATCCTATGTGGCTGGACCTGCCCCCAGTCAAATGCATGAATGTCCGCATACACATCCTGGCCAACACGGGAGCTAACATGAAGAACAAGGCCGCCATAATAGCTTTGGCCATACAGGTAGGGTGAACAATTATATATCGGAGAAAGGCCAGGTATCTATCCATTACTGTGAGGATTTTAATGCTTTGTAGTACACTTATTATGCTAAATGAATGCCTCATGTTCCGGGAACTCGCTGAAGATAGTAGTGACAACTTATTCTACAAACGGCATGAAAATACTCCGGTGGCGGGTTTCACCAAATTGTCCGGCAGCCAGAAGACAAAATTCAAATAATCACTGTACCAATACAAATTGAATTTTTAGATTTTTAATTGCTTTTTAAATACTTCAGCCATCATTAATTTTCATTTTCCAAGGCCCCCAGATGATGTTAAACGATGGCCAAACGTAATCGTTTTACAATATTTAGTGCTTTGTAATAAGTTTATTATTTGAGCTGAAATCCATTTCAGTTTCATTTAGTCCAAACCAAGTGGTTCTTTTTTGTTCAGTATATTTATAATATTTTATTTTTTTCAGCACCAGACTCTTCTGCCTCACATTCTCCGTTCTGATGTTGAACAGACCAGAAGCATTCTATCTTCACTGGAGGACGATCTCAGTAAGGTCCTATTTATAGCCAACTGCTATGTTATTAGCTGCAACAAATATGCCTGTCACAATTTAACCCTATATGTATATTAACCCTCTCTCTGCTGGATTAGGCAAAACCCGGCTCATTAGGACATCTCTGCTTGCCTTCAGACTGAACGCGTCTTGCACTGTTAGTAGTGAGCCTGGTTACGCCGACCCAGGTCACAGCAGTGTACCACATGATGCCCCGTCACGTGTTGAACGGGCATAAAGCATCACCCTCTTTCGAACCAACTGTATATCTCTCGTTCCGATTCCGTCAGCCTCTGCCAGACTGTCCGCCATTTTTCTTGTGGAATCGGGCCAGTTCATGACCTCGGTGTGTACACGTTGCCAGCGGTCTTTCCTGTCGTGTACTGAACAGCCGTGACCACAGGTCTTTCCTGCCGACTGTCAGATCCTTATACATCTGACGATCGTCGTATCCACCGGTTAATGGCATATATCAAGCCGTTACACATTCTTTCCCGTGAAGTATGCATTTTATTCGTGCCAAATTTACGTATATACACCCAATAGATAGGAAGCCCTGAAGCCTGAAAATTTCCTGCGCATGCAATTTTTGCCATGGATGGATGGGTCGTCACCTATGGATGAAAGATTCCTGCTGTGACGTAAAACAATAATTCACTCACTCACTCACTCACTCACCAAATGTCCTGATTACTGGCCAAATACATTAATGCTATTAATGCTATATATTTTCTTTTTAATGTTTTCAGAATGAAAACTCACGTTTGGCTTAATATAGGATTTAGCCGATCTGATTACTGTAAATGCATATTATGTACCCCAAAATTTGCATTATATCGAAGGAGCACTGTATCTACAAAATAGATGTATTTACCAAGTCAGCTACACAGGTTCCATTGTACCATTTCTTTACATTTCCAGATTCCACAACCCAAGAACAGAAGTTGTTATCAATCATCCGAGAACATTGTGATGGCAATCGTAATATCATTCATGCTACAGTTTCCATGTGTGTGCCAACAACAAACAAAGACAATGATTCTGGTCAGTTTTGTGCGAAATAGAAATTATATCTAGTCTTTGACTGTAACCCTGAATATGCATGCTTTTGCCAATCTATGCTGGGACTTCCAACAGTCATTAATATGATTGAAGGTTATCACAATTATTTTTCTACTTTCTAGTACTATTTAATTGGCAGATCAACCATTTGGCCCTATTTATTTTGTTTTAATTTTGGTTTAGAGTCGCTTTCTAGATTATTTCACTAATATCACGACTTGTCAGTTTAGGGCAAGAGGAAATATTGGGTTCTGAATATTGCGTGTCACAGTCACTTTAAGTGGGTTTATTTTGTTTGTAATTTGATGCAGATGCTGCCACTGGCGGAGGAAACAGCTTCAGTTCAACACTGGAAGCTATTAATGCCGTGAACAATGCAGTCGATGCCCTAGCGTCCATACAGTCGCGGTCAGGAGACTCCAGCAACCGAGGGTACGTAAATGCAATCCGAGTGGAACATGTATGTAATTTGTTGTAAACATGGTCACGATAGTTGAACAGGCAAAGTCGCAGGAGATGACTTTCCACTGTCATATAAAAAGCATGCAGCACGCGCTGTACGTGGCTGGAGTATAAAAACCTTGTACCCCACTGAGAAATATTTATGCCCCTCTCGACTGCTCAAGCGGGATACACAGGATATTATCTAGATCACGTGAACCAATCCGATCAAATAATTTGACATAGAGGCAAGATAAAGTCTAATATAGTGTATCCAAATATAGTTTGGACTTATTCTAGTACAAGGATGCTTTTTTCCTATCATTAGTTCATCTCCGACCAACATTGTTTTTGGATGGAGAGGTGTATTTGAGAGCCACATCTTTGCATTGCACTAACCGTGTTTCAGAATGAGCGTGCGTGAATTGATCCGACGTGCATCATCTGCAGCGCGAGGAGTGAGTGGTCTGGACTCGAGGGACTCTGACAGAGAGGATTCCGGCATAGCCATCCCAACGCTGAATTGGCCAGCCGACCCACCCAGCTACAGTGATTCTATGCACTCGGGTAGGAGAGCTTTTACTGCAGTATTAGCTTTGAAAAGAATTTTCAATTTGGAGAGAAGCAAGATGCTTTGAACATGATGGCTAATTTATTGATTGTATCATTTTCTACACGAGCAAAGAAAGATTATTGTTAAATTTGGGCATATAGGGACTGTAAGTTGACACTAGATAGCCCAAGATTCATTCAATATCCGGCGACATAAACCGGTTAAACACCTAAATGCGCTACACATTTGACGATATCTCATTGTGACCTCACATGAAAACGTTACGATTCAGACGTCATTCATAGCAACCGTCGAAATTCTTAATGTCACCGGAAATGACCCAGACAAGACTTACTGTCCCTTTTTGTTCTATTGGAAAGGTTATAGAACCGCTTACAACAATGTCGTGTTACAATACATGGATTCCTTAAAAAATGTCCAGCAGTATATTTATAAAATAATAATGTTGTAATAATGTGTCTGACCGACAAAGCAGACATGCTAATTTTCTTGAAGAAAAAGACTGATAAAGGAAGATATTGTAGTCAAAATATATTTGAATTGAAATTATACACTGATGCTGAATGAAAGTTCCATATGTCTAATTTGATGAATAACAGCTTACTCGGCTTTTTAAAATGGGTGCTCAAAATATAGAACAAAAACTTAAAGGGCCACTTCTCGTGTTTGTTAATCGGCCATACTTCCAAACTTTGATGTAACTTTCATGTTGTACATTACAAGCACTGTATTCTCCATATTCACTCGCTCACTAAAACACCTACTTTGTTGCAGAAGCAGAACAACCCAGCCTGTCTCGGCAGTCGTCCAGCAGCCTACCCGGCAGTACGAGTTCCTTGCATCTCTCCGACTTCAGCACTGTTGGTTTCCCTCCAGCCAGGCTAGAGGACAAGGAGAGGAAGAACAACTCTATGCAGATCCTGAAACTCCTGTGTGAAAGTCCTCTACTCCAGTCACATCTACTGGAATTGTTGTCAGCACGGTCAGTTGCGGGGCCTCTGCTCCATAGGCGGTCGCTATTAGTTGTAAGGAATGGATGGAGAGTTACTTGGACATTCCCTTCCACGCAACACATTTTCAGTCCACATGCTTGTCTCCGATTTCCATACAGGAAGTGACATGTATATTTCCAAATATTCCTGAATGTCCCCAATTCACTATTTACATGCCCGTGAGTGTGTGTGGACCTGGGGTAGAATGTGTCGTCCCCACCAACACACACACACACATACACATACACTCCCTTGTATGTCGTAAGTGAGGCAACCTGTTTGCGTCCTGTGTCGGTGAATGAAAATATCCTGGAGGTTGGATTTTAGCGGGCATTTTGGATGAGAAACTGAAAATTTGATTTTGTTTGGAGTAGCATATGTATGTACAACATGATGGGTTTCATGATGGTAGAGACACTGTTTTTGTGCTCCTGCAAATTTTAGGCAGCTCTAGTAATTTCATCGTCTATTCTTTTGTTAAGGAATGCCGAGGGTTGTACCCCGTTCATGCAGGCTGTGCGAGGACGAGCTTACCTGGCCGCAATTACAATACTGGATGCAGCGAAGAAGAAGGCATCGGAGGACAAAGCTGATATAGACCAGACCCTACTGATGAAGATGATCTACCCACCGGGGTCCAACTTGGACAACTCTCCACTACAGGTGCTGTGTTATAATGATACATGCAGCTTTACATGGACTGGCGCAGAGCACATCAACCAGGACATATTTGAGTGTCGAACATGCGGACTGACAGGGACGTTGTGTTGCTGCACTGAGTGTGCCAGAGTTTGCCATAAAGGTCATGACTGCAAGTAAGTGGCCTACTTGATCTTTTCTAAATTTATCGTAATCTTAATCGACTATATTGGTTTTGGCGGAATAGTCGAAAAATTAGTTCAAATCGTGGTAAAAGTGTTGGAGCTGTTTGCTGTATTTCTATTTCACAATCTTTAAATTTTTAATATTGCATTTGCGTAGACTGAAGAAGACCTCGCCGACTGCCTACTGCGACTGTTGGGAGAAATGCAAGTGTAAAGCCCTGATAGCAGGACAGCAGGCGTCCAGGTTGACTCTACTCAACAGGCTACTCACCGAGACGGACCTAGTCACTCTCAACAACAGCAGGTAACAGCTGCTTTATGTCATGGTTAATACACGGCCCAACGTTGAAGGAATTAGCCCGAGAGCATGCTGACATTTCTTTTATTCGTCAGTAAAAAATTTCGTGGAGATGTTGAACTTTTTTCTTGGTGTAATGATCACTGACTCGCCAGATCACCCATGATTCAATCATTAAAAGTGTAAAAGTAGTATGGCAGGATAAATTAATGAATGCTTCAAGATGATGTACATGTGATTTGTGATGCAGAAAGAACTAAAATGTTTCAGAGGAGAAAACATCCTCCTGTTCCTAGTACAAACCGTGGGACGTCAGATTGTGGAACAGCGTCAATACAGACCATCACGAACACGTATCGCCACTTCACGCAAGGCACATTCAGATTTAGGTATGACCCTTTTTGTATCTCAAAAATATTGTCGATCACACTTGCCTGAATGCCATTCCGTTTGTTTTCCGTATACGAAAGTGGTCTGATTTTTTAGTTGCCATCACAAAAGTAAAACTAAAACTGGATAAAGGCTCAAAGATGGTAACAACAAATACTTAACTTCTGAAAACTTAAAATGATTTGCGAGTGTCGACCATCGGTACATATTGATTATGACCAAGCTGTATACTATTATTAATAAATGTGTTCTACTTGCTGATTTTGAATTTCTATTGCTGATAGATATATGTTAGATTGTCTTTATTCAGTTGATTATTTGTAGTGGATTTTGTTGTTGATTTTGAGTTGTGATTTATATCCTTCATATTATTGTTTAGATGTGGATATGCCAGAACATGACCTGGAACCTCCTAGATTTAGTCGCAGAGCTCTGGAGAGGATTCTCAATGAATGGTGCGCTGTCCGTGGAATGATCCTGAGTGGCGACAGTCCACTACAAGCCGGCTGGTTCGTACTTATAGTTTGCCATCATGGTACACTCTTCTTTACTTTTGAAATGGGCTAAAATAATATATGGCCATACTTTTTGTTAACAGTGTTAGCAAACAAAATTCAGTTTGGTAACTTACATTAATTGGATTCGTCATACCCAAATTGGTTTAGTGAATGTGTTTACCTGCTTTTACCCAAAAATGCCTACAGAAGGTTTATTTTCCTGAAAACCTGATTAGTCTATTAGGTATTATAACTAATATATTATAATATTTGATTTGATTGTATTTGGCATAATGTGCTACTCTCAAATGGGATTTGCTACTTTTAGTTGGTCCAGAATGCTACTCTGGAAACCCAAAATATCCCCCTAAAATATGTGGTGCATTTTCATAGTCTTTCAGTATATATTTGATGATTAATATGTTTTGAAGTGGTTCTGTTATGACAAGTATTCTCACTCCTTTCAGTACCAGCAGTCCCGATGCAATATACGAAGATCAGATGTATCTGGGCAGTCAGTGTGGGACAACCAGACTTGACAAGTTCACCCACTGTCTCCTTGTAAAATGCAGTGTAGAGGTAAATCTATTGGCCCATATTATTGAATGCAGTCTAGATCAGGAGGCACCACAGCCAAAACTGTTGTACTGTACACGGTTTGTACTGGTCAAGTACTACATGGCATACAATTTAAATATAAAATCTATGTAATTTCTGAGAAAATAAATGTATAACAGTGTAAGTTGTAATATAGGAAACTTCTTTGCAGATGTTGGATATTCTTTTGACAACCATCATCCGTGAAATGCAAAATGAAAGTGTTCCAAATCGCATTGAAGAAGCAAAACAAGTGGCCAGAAGATTCGTCCGTTCAGTTGCTCGTATTTTTGTTGTCTTCAACATTGAGATGACCCCTGGCTCAAGCAAGAGGAGAACGTAGGTTACATTGACCTGTTATGCAGTTTGTCATTGTTATATGTCATTATTATTAACACATTTAGACATATTTTGGGCTAAGTTCATGATGCAGGGCTTTACTAAGTATTGTCTGCCTGTTACATTTGTTAATCAAATAGTTAATTAAAACTATTTAAATTACTCAAAGAAATAAAATTTCCGGTAAAAACCGTCTGGATAGTGAGGGAACCGGTTATCTGACATCCGGATATATACCGGGGTTGTATTACTGTACTTTGCATTTTAACTCCAATGCCTTTCATATTTATGAGACTAATGAGCCATGTAATTCATCTTGATTTTCCATCAGTCCAACTCTGACCCCCTGCCAACCACTTCCACGGTGCAAGCGAACATTCCAGGCCCTGGTGACAATAAGTGTGGAAGAACTGTGCAAGATTGCAGAATCGCTCATTCTGCCTGTGAGAATGGGTGTGGCCAGACCTACAGCACCATTCTCTCTAGTTTCAGCCAATGGGGAAGCAGTTCAGGTATGTTATTACCATATTTTCTCTATTACTTTGAATGGGAGAAAATAATTATGTTTGTAGCCGTTCAAATTATTAGAAAAAAAAACGAAAATTGAAAATCATGAGAAAAAAAATGAAAAAAAAATATGGAAGCCCGTTTTGGACGTCATTTACTAGACGCTTTTAGTAGTATATTATCAGTAAAGGTTAGATATTTAATCACTTAAATAATAAGAACCATATATTAAAATTTGGTAATTAACTTTGGACATTTCTGGCAAAATTGTAATTTGTTATGATTTCAAGTTACATAATGTGGAATGGACGTATTAGGTGCAAACAATTATTGCCTATATATACTCAACCAATTAGTAGAGCAGCTGAGACCCATAATTTTGAAAGGGGTGTAACAAGAGTTACAACATATTGTCTATCATATATCAAAATGTTCATCTGAGTCTGTAGTTTACTGTAAGATAATTAGATTGAACAGAATTATATTCAACTAAGATTCCTTTTCAGGGAAGTGAAGAACTGTTCAGTGTAGATCCGCTTCCACCACGACCGTCGTCTGCTGACAATGAGGCTCCTCCTATACCATTCATCCCTCACATCCAGTCTCCTCTGCCGGCGAGTCGCCAGGCCGACCGCGCACGAGAACAGGAAATGGATGACATTGCATCGGCAGAGGCAGATGAGGTAGGAAATTGGAACATACTGTAAATCATGGGTTCACTGTATACTGTAAATCATGAAATTAATGCCAGCCGAATATTAATGCGGAAAATGCAACCGCTGTATTGTCGCAAATAATTGCTGCACATTAAAGGTAAGTATTGGGGAATAAACATGTATGGAGACATGACCGTTCGCATTTTATTGGTGTCTCATTTATGTCTAAAATCTAGGTTGCATTAAATTAGTGACGCATTAATTTTGTGATTTACAGAACCATACTTTTCCGTGTATAATTAGCACTCATGTATCAACGCTAACTGTAACTATTACAGATAGCGGTTCAACGCTCCTAGGGTAGTGGACCTAAAGGGAACATCATCCAAATTTGATGCTTTTAACCGCCATGTCAGGATAATTTCGCTAAGCCAATCGTTCTCCATTCCACTCCAATGTGTGTGTCTTTCCGTCGGCAGGTGGGACTGGGGGACAGCCTGGCTGTAGTGGAGGACGAGCCGTCCGAACACGAAGACCGACAGTCGGAAAACTCTGACCACGGTCATGACCAGCACCCTGTCGACCAGGAGGAAGGTGAGTTATTGCCCGTGTATTTCTCATTCCAAAATTGCCCCCATAAAACAGGATGGGGTGTGTAATCTTCTGGTAAAATAATTTAATTTTAAATTGGTATTTACTAATATCTAAACCATACGTAATGCATGCATGAATGTGGAAAGTTTAATCGCGTATTATAAAAACACACCGTTTGTTTTGCCTAATGATGTATTTTTGACATTTTGAAGAGATCTTAATGACAAACTAATAGAGCGATATTTTTGTACATCGTGTAAAAAAACCCATAAAATGCTGTAGAGATTGATGGAAATTGTGCTACGCCATAACTACATGAAAGGATATTATGGCTGACGAACAAATATAAACAAGCGACTTATTGTTTAGTCACGTGATCAACCCCCCCCGATATGTCATTTTGCTAATTTTGAAGCTAATTGGTGTTAATTTAAAATAAAATACAATATTTGCTCCAATTATCATCTATTGGTAATTAGGTGTTCTTTATTTAAAATATACCATAATCCAAATCAATCACAAACGCAGCAGTGCTACATATATATGTAGGCGATAATAGGTCCTGGGCGATAATAGGCCCGTAACCAGTAAGACTATTTTGAAAGCCATTCACCAGTGACTGCCATCAGAACTTTGCAAAGAAGGTACCATTCGTTGAGAAATATGCATACGGGAGAACATAATTTTTTGGGAGATTATTTTGGCTATAACTTACTAATTAGGATGAATTATATACTTTTGTTTACATGGACATGCTTGTATTTAACCATATTATGATATACAAAATTATCAAGTTTTAGAGGGAGTCATTTAAATTGACATGTCTTTTCAGGACAAGCTGAAAGTGATATGGATCTGGATCTTCTGGCAGAATCTGAGAGCGACAGCGACAGTAGCCACAGTAACCAGGACAATGCCAGTGTTCAGCGCAGCGCTGTTACTGCCGCCACAGCAGGGTCTGATGCAGGTCAGGAGGATTTCACTGAATGTGCTTGTAGAATAGTGGATAAGCATTCCGGTATTCCTGCAGGCAGGATCTAAATATTACTTTTTTTTTTACATTTAAATTTTTAACAAACAAATATATATCTGAGCTGCATGTCTTTCAAAGCCTAGCTACACCTCTGTTGATGAGCAGTATATATATTTTTTATTATGGAATATGTCGACATTTACTCCCGCGTGGTCCTAAATTGAACCCTGTGCTGGCAATACATTTTCAAAGTTTGACAGTTCCTACTTGTGGTTATTTCTAGGTCTTGGATCACTGGCACACTTCTCCGAGGACTCTGGAGAGTCGTCCAATCAGGAAGATGACTACGAGAGCGAGGGAGGAGAGAGTGAGGAGCATGATACTGACGAGTTTGTGTACTTGGATGAACAGCTGGAGAGACGCAATCCCACAGGTCAGTCCAGCCATTCACATTCATGTAGATTTCTCATTGATGTCTTCGAATAATAGTACAAACCACAGATGTTAATTAACAACCCAAGCCGGGTGAGCCCCCCTTTAGATCCGTCCCAGACTATCACGGCAATATAAAGTTTGACGTCTGGAAATAAAATTAGAGATCTGAATGGTAATAAATTAGTTATTTCGATTGTTCATTGGTAATACGGTGTAATGTCGGCTCAGGAAATACGTAATCTTGCAGACCGACATGACGCTGTATCACCAGTGAACAATCGAAATAACTAATAGTATTGAGGTAGCCTTGTTTGTTTTACCCACATAATACTGCTGCAATGTCATTTACTAGTATTACTTTTTTAACAACAGGCTTCCATGGGATACGCTCGTTACAGCCGCCCCTTACCATGCAATGGGCGATACGCCAACGTGAGCCCAGTCTCAACCCCAGGCTCCCTACCACTACAACCACATCAAACACTGGTAGGTCATCTTCACATTTGTTTTCCTTAATAAAATAATCTAGGCCCTACACAAGAATTTTACTCGTAAACCGGAAGCAGGAAGTAAAACGTAAAAGTCTATTTTGGATCTGTCAGTGTACAGCATCTAGAGGGATGTCTCAAACCAACATCCAGATTACTGTTAGATGTAGTTCATAGATAATTAGGAACTTGAAAGTAGCATGTGCTCAATGAGATTCTAATTTCTATGTTGTTC
>JAUTBZ010086652.1:0-37274 GCA_032361785.1 Lepetodrilus galriftensis
AATAAACCTTTAACCCTTTGTTTCCAAAAATGCACCACTGAATAGATATACCTCTCAGAAATATAAATTACTGTACTGATGTACGTAGGTAGTTGGTAAATACATAACATAACCGATAGTACATCTTTAAATATCTACAATCGGATAACAAACATATCCGTTACTGTCGAGATAGGATCATTTCGTAAACGCTATTGATCCACGTAACGCGTAAGATACTGCGGTCCTCTGACAAAAACGAAGGAAATCAATACCAACTTGACCTAGATTTACAGAAGTAAGAGCTCACGTCTGGTGACTTACGTTACGGTGATAGCTTACCATAAACAGCTGTAGGACAATAATATGTCCCTTCTATTGAAATCAGGCAATATTTAGTGTAAAAATGTATCCACTTACCTCGCTATCGCCTTTTCTGTGTGGAGGTAAAGATATCCCATCACGACATTGTCACGGCTATTATAGACCCGAATGACGTTTCTTAACTCCGGACCAAAACGAAGATTTGAACGAGCGCCAAATATATCTGGTATTTAAATATTTTATGAATCAGTGAGATCAGGAATAACTGGGTGGGGGGAAAAACAATTCTCCATCCTTTCCTTTTTTTCTTTTTTTTTGTATACATGTTTAGAGTACCTTTTAAAATTCAGTAACATGCTGTGAAGTCGGAAGTATTGGTGAAGAAATCCAACACAGCATCTAATTGAACCCAACAGTTCTGACAATCCAACCGTTTTCTTGTCTCCATGAGCATGATTTCAATTCTAGGAAATGTTTCTTTCTTCATCGTTTTTTTAATACAATTATTCTTCTTGTACACTGAGAGTGAAAGGAGTTTAACATGTGCTTAGTGCTTAGTCTTATTGATTTCAAACTTCTCTCAAAAGGCTGCATCAATATTTAAGCTGTATGTGATGAAACTAATGTAATACGATAAAGGCCATAACTGTAATCTGCCATAACATGGACTCTCGTGGCGATCTCTAATACATGAGGATCGTACACTTACTAGAGCGCTATGGTCTCACAGTGGATATGAGAGCTGCGAGAAAGAGTACGCAGTTGTTATCCAGTGTCTCGTAGATCTCACAGCACAATAATGTTACTGTTTCTACAACTATAATTTGTATGAAACTCTTAATCATTAATCGTTAAATATGATTGAAAACTTTCCACAGCAATTTTACCATTTACACCCTCCATAAATAAATGTCAGCGGTATCTTCGCAATACTGTGGCATTTAAAGAAAACAAGCCAAGTTGCTAACTCACTAAGCTGTGATAGGTCGTACAGCAGACGGTACCAGTCGTACAGCAGGCAGTACCTTACACAGACTTCTCTTCTAATTAGTTGTGCAACAAACGGTACATTGGCAGGAACTACAGCAAAGCAGTACGCAAGCCGTAACTGCAAGCTGTAATTGCAAGCTATAAATGTCGCCAGTGAAATAAATAGTTATTTTATGGTGTCTTAACCGACATCAAATATGTATACGAGTGATTCACCGTGCCCTTCATTAAAATTTCATCCACTTCTTAATTACCGTCATTTTTGCACCAGCGATACAAATTGTTAGCGATCAAAAAATTTACATTTAATTGTATTTTATTTGATTTGTTTAGCAACCTTAACCTTAAAAAAAAAATAGATGATGAAAGAAACTTATTCCATTATTGTATATAACAAGATATAAGCCATGGGGGTTAATAATAATAATATGTGATTGATTGAATGTGGTGATGTCATGTTGGGGGATTTCAATATAAACTTGAGCTAGCGACATGCAGCGTTTGATAGTAATAGTGCTCTCGTCATGCAACCCGGGATATTTTATGTGTCCAAAGGGTTCCAGTGCTGCTGTTGACGTGGTAGTTGTATGATATTGATATACAGGGGTAGCTTTGGAAAGAGGAGATATCCTGGAATTGTTGGGTCTGTGTTTCCGCGGAATTCAGGGTAGGTAATGCTGGGCTTCAGTGAGTCGGCGATGAGTCATCCGTTTCTGTAGGATCAGAATGTGATCAGGGTGGATATCAGTGTTTTCATTTAGGAAATCAATATTTTTAATGTTGGTGTGTTTTCTGGATTATGTGATTAATGATTATACTTTTTAGTTCATCTGTGGAACAATGGAATATGGAATACACAGGGGTGGATATTGGCATATTCTTTATGACTTTATAGAAATCAGCATATTAAATGTTTTTGTGTTTTTGTTTCTGCGGACATATGGAATATGAGATGTGCTGTTATTATTTAATGGTGGCATGTTAATTAATTAATAGATGTGAACATTTGGAACTGGGTCAATATTGTTCATAATATTATGTTGAATGAAAATTAAGAATAATATAAGTTACTTAATAATAGAATGGGCAGTAGTGGTTTGGTTTTTGGTTTTCGACAGGATTCAATTTATATTTTTTTAGTTGGATTCAAAAATACAAAATACAGTACCGTAGAATTTACCATCACCAGAAGAATATATAACAAAATACCATGTCATAAATGCCATATGTTTTGTTGCAATTTGTTCGTAAAGAGTACATACCTAAAAAAGCCTCGGCAAAGTAGCACATGTTATCACCTGTTTTTGTACACAAATCAGATCAAGCCATGTAAATTGTTTTGGCAGACCCCAGATTATTTAATTATCAGTTCCCTTCACGGTGGTTCTTGTGTTTGTATTCCTAGGCATTAGCGCTAATCCAGTGTATGTTTGTTGATGGAGGGTTAAATCAACAGATTAAATACCACTGCATTCCAGCGTGTGCAGTATGTTGTTGCATTTTAAACAGTGGTAGCAATCATGAGATTGGAATATGGGCTAAAACTGAACAGGTCTTGGTGGGCTAAAACTGAGCAGTTCTTGAGGATTGATGTCGTTATCTTGATAACGGGTTAAATCTCAGCAGGACTTGACATATGATGTAGAGTTATCCTCAGATATTATTTTATTTCATATTATTTATTTTTTAAATTTATTTTTATTTATTTTAAAATTATTATTATTATTTTTAATTTATATATATTTTTATTCCATTATTTATTAATTAATTAATTTATTTAGTTATTTTAGTGAATTGTATTTTTATATATTTATACATTAATAAATTGTGGTAAAGTTACGGTATGTTGAAACTTCCTGCAGACTATAATAAGAAAGGTAACCAACAATTTGACCTGGATTTGAAATGGTGTCAGTTCCTAAGGACTGATGTCTTATTTGGGATCCTGATTTCACCCCAGGGGAGACTATGGACTGGTGCCAAATCACAGCGCCAGACGAGCCTGGTCCCCATAGCTGACTTGACATTTCCATTTCATCAGTACATTAGTATTCTTGTACTTTCCTAATGAAGGGATTGGGTGATTTTTTTGTTTTGGTTGTTTGTTTTTTCATGTCTTTCCGGTATTATTTCTTTTTTAATTTAATTTTTTTTTTTTAATTTTCCAAGGGAATAGTGTGAGGTACAAATCAATAGTAGGTGTCTTGTTTTTTGGTATAGTTATTTGGTTGCCTTGTGGTGTCTTGTTCACTCTTATAAGGCTATGAACTGCATACCTCATTGCAGAGTTCAAACCCACTGAGGGACATTGCATCAATTGGCCGCAGAAGTTTTGTTCTGATGCTTTATTTGCACTGCAGTTACGTAATCATTCTTGGTTTGTCAGTACCAGCTGATGCTCGCAGGCTCATTGCAACACATCACTAAAAGTGTTGCAAGTTTTGTCTTGCCCTAAACTGACAACACATGAGAAAAATTAATCTAGCCCCATTTAAAATACAATACAGAAACAGGTGATAACATGTGCTAAGTATATTTGAGTGGGACAACATTACGATTACCCTTGGATACAATTGAAAACCAAATGTTGATAAAAATTAAATATTGACTATATAGATCATATTTTTCAGACTGATGAGCAAATGTATTATGCTTTACTTGGGTACTATTGAAAATCAAAGATTTGATGAACAAAAATTATATCGACGTTTCTTTTGTTTTTTAGACTGATGAGGAAATGTATTATAATATAATTGGGACAACGTTACAATTACTCTTGGGTACTATTAAAAGTCAAAGATTTAATGAACGAAAAAAATTATTTATAATATAATTGGGACAACTTCACAATTACTCTTGAGTACTATTAAAAGTCAAAGATTTAATGAAAAAATATATATTGACGTTTTTTTCAGACTGGCCAGCAACTGGAAGGCGCTCCAGGACAACCACAACTCCTTGCAGAGGTTCGACGCCTCCATGGACGACTTCATGGTCTGGCTGCACAGCATGGAGAACAGCTTCGTGACCCTCGCCGACGAGACCACCAAGTTGGAGGTCATCGAGAACGAAGACCTCTGCAGCGAGTACCTGGAACAGTTCAGGGTAGGTGGAGCTTCTTCAAGTCTTCCTGGCTCCCGTTTTCATGATGGCATTCTAACTATTTAGGAGCTCCTAAACCAGTCGTAATACAAGAGTTATTACCTCGTAACAAGTGTTCCACGACAATGTCGCAAGTCTTGTCTGTTCCTAAATTGGTGTCTGACTTATGAGGTGATCAACATAAAGTTAGGAGCTCGTAAGTTAGGATGTCATTGTGAAATGGGGTTTGTGGGTTTTTCAACAACAAAAATAATTAATTTTTTTATTGTTAATTTTTGTTTTGGAAGACAAAATCTAGATCTAAGCATCATTGAGCATTCAACAAAATGAAAAAGTGAAATTTAAAAAAAATAAAAATTGTTTTGGTTTTTGAAGACGTCTGAGCAGCATTGAGCATCAACTTCTTCAAAATGTCTCTGTCTTTTTCTTGGAAAGAAACAGTAATTTAATAGTCCTTATGATTGATACTTAGTCTGAGCAACACTGAGCATTAGAAGCAGAACTTCTTCAAAATGTCTTGGCTTTCTTTTCTGTTGCTTGTAGAGAGTTAGAATTTGAGTTAGTCTTTTAGTTATTGGTTCTCAGTTTGAGCGGCTTTGAACATCAGCAGAGGCAGAAGAGGATCTTCTTCAAGTGTCTTGGCATTTTTATTTTTTAGATACATGTAATTAGAATTGTATTAGGCCTTACTGTTTCTCAGTTGGCTTGCCATTCTCTTTGTGTGGAAGATTATGGAAGGTAATATAGAGGTGCCAGGTCAAATAACTAAGATACTCAGACTTTAGTGAATACAGTTAAAATGTATCATAACAAGTGTTACTGTTCTTTCTTCTGGAATTCTTGCAATCTATATTAATTTATTTTATCAACTGAATTTCTTAATTTCTTTTTTTTCTTTTTCTTTTCTTTTTAGTATTTCTATTTCTCCCATTGAGCCAAACTCCCAACATCCTGGCTATATACTCCTTTAAAATTTAATTAAGAATTGTGTGACAAATGATTTGAAACCAGACCGCAGCGTGCCTGTTGTAATGGCTCCATGTTAACCAGGTAAGTTTTGATGCTGGTGTTGGTGTCAACAGAGGACGTACTGACAGTTATTGGCGGTGAAGAGCACTTACCATTACGATGGCACCGGGAATGCTAGGAAATGCTGCGAATGCCACCTTTAGTGAACCATAATTTCTCTGTGAACACCACCATGTCTTGGAATGCTTGCCGCCAACTGAGGAGAAAACGCCAACGCCAACAGATAATTGTGACCAGTATAGATTTCCTCATTTATTTTTTTGCTTTTTCTTTCTTTTTATTTTCATTCAGAAGTCAATCAATTTTAGTAAAAACTTTTGAACTTCAAAATAAGATTTTGGAAAGTTTTGAAAGCTATCATGGAATTGAGGAATTCATAGAAATGTGATGTTAAGATGAAATTGTGTGACTATATGTACATGTAACTGCAAGTTGGTTAGATACTGGATTGATTATCAAAGAAATTCTTTACATTTGTGTTCACAATCCAAGTAATTCACGATACAAGCTGATGTTATTGTGATGCTGATGTTATTGTGATGTTGATGCTATTGTGATGCCCATAGTTGATGCATGTTATCCCTCCACAATAAGCATGCCTCAGCAAGATGACTATTTTTTTTGTATAAAACAGCAGAAAATCCCAACCAGAAACTCGCTCATTCGAGCCAGCTGGCATTTTTGCAACAATTACTTTAAACACTTTGTGTACCGATCAATTTGAGCCGTTGTACTCATTACGAAATAATGATTGTATTCGTTACAGCACAAGAGATTAAATCAACTGAGCAGTTTCTCCCGAACAATTAATTGACTATTACCTGATGACCAGCGTATTGACTCGACGTAGTATTGCCGTATTGATCTCGCTCACTCGCAAACGGCCGCGTGAATTCGTACGCACGGCTTTGTCGCTGCAGTTTTCACGTCTCGGTGAAAGCATTGTATCTCGGTGCAATTGGGTTCTCATTCAACACTTTCTCCCGTTACATGGCGTGATTTCAATTGCAGGAAGTCTCTATTGCTTTTGTGACAGTTAATTAGTTACGTTCAATATTTAATATTAAGTTTGCTTTCATCGTAAAAATTTGTTGATTTGATTACGTAATCAAATTTGTCTAGCTGGTGTCAGCAAGTGCTGTATGTCTTTGAAGATGTTTATTAGCAATTTGGTTGTCACAAAGTAGTATATGTACTCTGCAAATATATTCAATTCGTGAATTAAATTTTAATATGCACAAACAGTGAGTAACTTTACTTTTACCTCAATTGTCCCACAAGCTTAGAATAGTGATGACAATGGGTTCAGGAAGCTGAAAGCAGCATTACCATCCGTCAATAGTGCATTTATTGTCCGATCAATAACTCATTTTAGTGGATAAATGGGTTCTTAAACAATTAATTCTACATGAAGGACTAGATTTTAAAATTGACCAAATCTGATAAGAATAACTTATGGATTTCCACAAAAATATTAATGTTTTACTTTGTCAGCCAACTGACTCAAATACATTATCATAGGATATTTTTTCTTCATAGAAGTAAAATATGAGAACAAAATCACATGGATGTTTAAAAGCGTCCTTCTGAGAATAAATTATTATTTTAATCAAGTTACAACTGTCCACAATTATATTTTCCCATCGAAGTCACAATTATTAGAATCTGAGATTAACGCATTATTAAATGTGTCTGATCTAAAGGACAGTATCATTGCCTAGACTTCGGCCCTGAAAGAAATTTCTGTCTTTTGGATAACGCAATGATTTCCAAATTCTTCAAGGAAACCGACTTAGCTTCTGCACTTATCCTAACAATGGGACTTCATTATCGCTTGCTTCTGGATGTACCCCTGACCAGTTGTTGTAGCAATGCCGTTCGGAGTTGGTAGAGGAGTATTGCTTGTTTCATCCTAATTGAGAGAGTTATCCCAAATGCTCTTAAAGTGCTACCCAATTTGGAAGGACATGTTGCTTAAGAGTGTTAGCAGCCTTCCTAGGTGGGTCTTGTGGGTTCCAGTTGTCCCTGGTTGATGACACGGTGGCATGGATTTTAGGGATTGTTCGTGGAATTAGGAAGAATTAGTTCAGGGACTGTTCTATTAGACTGTTCTATTAGAGACTGTTCTATTAGAGAATGTCCACAGAAATGTTAATTAAGGTCATCCTGGGAAATAATTAACGTATGAAATAGACTGGGTGGATTTTAATCAATTCTTTGAATTCTAATTTGATATGTAATTTATATTTTAAAAGTATAAATTTGGTGCCCAACTTTTTGTAACTTTATTTGCAGTAGGTAATTGAGCTAATTTGACTGCTATTTTCTCCATGTATCATTCAGTAGGGATTTTCAAGTTACCCCCTGCAGTAAAATAATAAGGAAAGTGTGACATGTTTATCACAGATTTTGAAAACATGTTTGTTGTGCACACTACTGTCATTCTGAAGTTAATATATTGATTGATGCCTTTTACTAATTTGCTAAGTTGGAACTGTACACTGAGGTTTCTGGCCCTAAGTAACATACTGTTGTCATTTTAACACAGAAATCCTTCTCTTTTGGAAACAAATAGAACTTTGGCTTTTAGCCATGTGTGCCGTAGGCATTTGTAACCCTCTCTGACGGTTCTTCTCTTCATAATACTGTTTGCGGCATCTAGTTTGTCTTCTTTTTAGTTTTTGTAATCAAGTAAATGTGGTTTTACGTCATTTGAAGTATCATTATTTTTGAGAAAAATATTTTGTGCATATCTGTCAATAAGGGTGACATTTTGTGCAAAGCTGTCAATAATGGTGACATTGATTTAACCACGGATGCTCCATAATGACCTTGAGGGATGTCACTAAATGAACAAACAAATTATTACCTGAAGATCATAAAAAGTGATTTATTCAATAACCTACGTATCCAATTTGTTATGAAGATCTTTTAGATTTGTTTTGTTTGCTAGTGTTTTACATGATTTTTATCAGCTCTTGCAAACCCACTCAATAATGCCACTTCCTTCGTAGTTCTAAATATAGAACATGATCATCTGGAAATTCCCAATGCAGAAGATCGGCCTTCCGATTTTTCTGTCTATCTGTTTATTATGGCAATCATGGTATTTACGTGTGCTGTCTTATGTTGGTCAAGTTTCAAGTTCAAAGGGCTGCGTTCCTTTGTTGGTTTTAATAGCTTAGGCTGATTCCTGCAGATTCCTGGTGGTGCCTCGCTTGTGATGGCGGAATAACATGGCAAGTGATTGTCCAGGTGTCTATAGGGTATGTCTATAGGGTATGTCTATAGGGTATGTCCAAACATCTAGTGATGTGCAGACAATATCAACTCATAGTACAGTACTTTAATTTAATTATGTATGTTAATTTTTTGAATACCAACAGGAAATCACTTTTAGAAGTTATTTGATTGGTATTTTAATTATTCTATTACAAATTAAAACACGTTCATACTTTAATTTCTTTTTATAATTTCTTTATTTTTCAAAGTTTTTAGTGTTATTTTAATTAATCCATCAAAAATCGGTTAAGCATTTTGAAGTTTATACATTTATAATATAATATGTTTGGGGTAAGATAGGTTATCATATAAAATAATGTAATATACTGAGGAATTGTATTCGATTTGAGTGCCGTTAGATCAATATGATAAGTATCTTTCAGAAAAAAAAAATGGTATCTTTAGCAAATACATGCAGCATCCATAAATTAAAGAAACAAGCTGTCTTTTATACTTGTTTTAAATTGGTTTATTGCCTATTTCCACAGTGACTGAAATAATAGGCAGATTTCTTGAGTGACGGGGAGAGTATAGTTTTTCATGGTTCAGAATTCCTCCACGTGTACAAGTGATAATTGGAATGTAGTGCTTCTTGTTAGGAATTTGCTTCACGTTGTCAGGAAAAGGTTCTTCTTTGCCAGGAAGGTCACACCCTTTAAACACTTCCTCAATTGCTTTGCCCTGAAAAAAACATCACACTTTGATTGACAGGGCAATATTTAGCCAAATTTACCAAACCAGCGTTTCTTGGAGAGACAGAGAAAAAAAAACTGTTCTCACTTGATATGCTTTGTTTGAAGCGTTTGCTCGACTTTCTCGTATTGAATTCCAGTGTTTGTGTTTAAATGTAAAACTTCTATGCTCGGTTAGAAAGGAAATGGTTGGGTTTTTTGGAGGTGCATTCTGTGTATTGGAACTGGTTGTATGTGTTTTCTTTGGGAGCCATCTTGTATTGGTTGGTTGGTGTAGTTGGGGGAGGAGAAATTGACAGGCGTGAATTTCATAAACATCGTTCTGGGTACATTTTGGAAGCAACTGCGCTGAAAATACATCATCTTGTGTCAGAAGGCCTTGGAAATAAATCACCTTCCTGATTGGATAGTCGTGGTCTGCAAAAAGAAGAAGCTGTTTTTACGTTGGATATGTGAATAACAAAACATGTTTCCGACATAAAGGTTTCATTTAAAACTTGCCAAAATATGTCAGAATGTTTTTCATGTGCTTTCTTCAATGGCTATTGCTTGTGTATATGTGTTAGGAATGTTTGAATGGTGAGGTGGATTATTTAAAAACATTTCTTCAGTGAAAAATGTCATCCAAGCTTTCAAGATGTTTCAAGAGTGACAGAACTATTAAGTGGAACAAGAAATCATGTCTGAGGATTGCTTGAAATTTATCACAGGGTTTTATGCCGATTTAATTTGGTGCCCAAGCTTCTGAATTATTTTTATGAACGGAGATAGAGATAGGAAGCTTAGCTGAATTCCCTTTTGGAAAGAGGAAATGGTTGATGACCGGAAAAATGTTTTATGGACTCGAGTGTAATTTGACCCTGCAGAGGTTAAGTTGGACACAGTAGCTATGGATTCTACCACCTGGCTGTCCATCCAAACTACTTCAGAATCGCAAGTCTCAACTCTGGTGAAAAGTACGAAGGGGTTTGCGTTCATCTCGATAGAAATGTATTACCCACCTCTTAGCATGACACCACTCCACTTCTCTGTTTGACGATGATGGAAATATACGTGGACATAAACAACCTTGTTTTCACGAGAAATTGGCAGTGACAAGACGTGATCGAAAGCTACATCAGGGTCGTTTGACTACGGCACGAGCACTCGATTCTCCTCCTGCACGCGGCACGAGCACTCGCTTCTCTTCCTGCAGCGAAACGAGACTTGCCTGTTTGTTTTTGGGGGTGTTGTTGCTTGGTAACCAAATAAACAAACTCTAGATATATTGAAGAGGTGCACCCATTATCTCAGTCTGAGGGATCAAATTTTCCCCATTTTTTCCACCGCAAGGTATATGGCTACTGCAAGTGTTTCGTTGTTAATTCCACTTGATTCGCTCCGGTTGCGTTCCCGTCTTCCGTACACCAGAAAGCTTCAGGTGGATACTTTGTTGGCAATCTGCGCTTAGTGTTGGCCGTAACCTGTGTAGTGAACATACGTTACTTGCACACGCTATGTAGGTGGTCTACACAAGAACACTGCATTAGAGTGTCTACGCTGGAAATGTACAACAGTTGTTGATCACAAGCTGTGAAATTGACGTCTTTTGCCGTGGAAGGTGTGAATATTCCGCGTGGATTTCTTTATCTGATTTCAGAAGCGAGAGAAAGAAGTTACACTAAATCTGGTATCATCATTTAAAAACATTTTCACCTTGGTAATGATGGTTCTGTTTTTCATGAAGAAAAAAAACATGGATGGGATGAAAAAAATACTTAGAGTATCTTATAACCACATGAGTGTCTGCTGAAAGATTTCCAAAGATTGTGTTTTAGTGAAATTGATCCAACAAATTTATATTTGCTTCCATTTTTTTACCTCATTTACCTGCGAGATGATGTGAGACAGTTGTCAAAACAAGAAAGTCTAATTTGAAGGTAACTGAAGTTATCACGGGAATTGAAAGAAAGTATCCGTCAACTGACAGGTAAAATGGCAGAAGTTATGGAAGGTAAATTTGTAGGTTAACACATATTATATTGCATCCAAACCGTGGGCTTAAATTGATATAACATTGCACCCAAGCCGCTCACAAATAATCAGAACTGCCGACGGTACGTTCATCATCCTGCGTAATAACTGTGTTGGGAGTGTGTTCACCGAGTTTACATGGATACGCAAATTGACATCGTCCTGTTCGGGTCATTTATCAGAGCAGGACGGACATCTGAATCCCAGCAGGACTGACACATTTCGAGAGGACACCCACGAATGACATTGCCACTGTTCTGTGTTATATTTCATTTTGGAACCGTCGTCAACGTCCATTTCATTACGGACAATGAAAATGTATGCGATTCACAACCTAGGTCTCGTGCATTGAATATTTGTAATGTCATATTAGGAGATGTATGGCGATATTAGGAGAATGTGTAGAGATGAAATGGATTCGATGTCGGTGAGCGAAGGATGCGTTTGTGTCTGGTGTGATGTAATTGACACATCAATTTTCCTTTACCTGTGGGAGGCTTGAAGCCGACGCCAATCTATAAATCAATTTGGGATTATGCGAGCGAAATATACGAGATATTTGTCACATACACGAAAGCAACGTGAAATGTAGCATGAATTTATGGGCGTATATTTCAACCTGCTGACAAAATATACTTTTCATTCTATTATGAATATTCGGATTTTATTATTGATATATTCAACCAGTCTGCTCTTAACAATATTATTGGAATTTCACAGGTACATTGCTGATGGTTACGACAGCTTGCAATAAAGTCGACAATAATTAAACTGCTGACAGTGCATTGTGAATCGCTAAAGCTGCCCGTAAATGTACATGCACAGTCCCTTGTTGATATTATTAACCACCGGCGCGTCTGAATCAGAAGTCATTTATCCATTTTCTGGATGGCTAAACTCCCGGTCTCCTTAGCGGTCGTGCAGTGTTGACACAGAACATTGCATCAAGTCACATTAATCTGCATTTTGATTGCACCCTGGAACGCATTCAAAAGCATGAAGTCACCGGATGCCAACTAAGTAGTGTTACGACATGAAGTATGCGCAATATTGGAACGGAAGAAAGCCGATTGCATAACTTATCGGAACGTATTTGCGTTTCGATTTAACATCGAGCGATTTCAGCCGGATTACAATCTATCTGGATACTTACAGCCGTGCCAAGAGGTACTTGGAAAGGTCTTCGAGAGGCGTCCATTGATGAAAGCTGTACACGTACATATGGTCGTCGCTTACCAACTTTTTCCGAATGATGAATTGAAGGGGAGCAATCGGGTATGCAACATCGGCGGTCGGGGTGCTTTTCACGATTCCTGACGGCTGATTGACTCTGGGGACTGTTGGGCCACGCCGACTGAACACCGCTTTGTACAGTGATCGTCCAATAAATATCGAGTATATTTTAAAGCAGGTGGATATAGATTATCAATAGTTGTACCATGGGCTTGGATGGGTAAATGCTTGTCGTGTTTGCGTACTCTGGAAAGTGGCCAAGAATCGTAGGTAGTTGAATTCACATTCGATGAAATATCACGTGTTGCTGTCTCGACTGTGACTGAAAAACTCAGGTGTGTGTTTTTGTAACCGAGCCAAAAAAATATATCCATTCTTTGTATGGAATCAAGAGGAATTTAGAAAAGAAAATTAGCATTATCAAATTCCCCCTGAATATTCAGAAGGATATAGGATTACCAGTGCAGGGGTGTCTTTGTAGCATAACTATGGATACGTTGAAAGTAGTGCCGACTGTGTTCTGGAGATGGTGCCGTGTACAGACTATGGAGTAAGTGATGGGGTGCGCTAGGAACCCACTCAAAACTACGATGCACTCCCGGGAAAACTTACTTGAGCAGATCTACTGGACTGAAGTCCGAGTCTTGAAGGTAATTATTCCTTCTCTGAGTTTTTCAATGTACCAAAATCTTGACCTACCCGGTTTATTTAGTTTATGTTCTTTTTCTTATGGCCAGAAATTCATTGTTTTTTACTTTGAATATTTAGATTTGAATTCTGTGCTCTACATTATAGTTGACCACAAAATATTAATCCCCCCCCCCCCCCTTCATTTGTATAACAAAACTCGCACTTAACACAACCCTGATGCAAGCACACCCTCCTATATTATACATATTGTGTATTCCAAAGCAAATACATGATTAATGAGTGTAAATGTTCGCCTCTCTATGCTAAATCACCTGGGAACATTAATAATGTTTCTGCATCATTTCTCCGGAACCACCAGGCAATGATGATCACAATAGCTAACTATGTCCTGCTTGGATCGACAGCGAGATGTTAATATGGCAACTTGGTCAGACGGAATTAATGACCTAATTTGCTGCTCGTTATTCTGCATGTCACGTTAGATAATTGCCTCATATGTCGTGGACGTGCATGTACATGTGATGGCGACGTGCACGTGGTATCGTGTGTGGGTGTATGGACATGTGTTGTGTTATGGACATGTGTTATGGACATAGTAAGTGTGTGGGTGTATGGACATGTGTTGTGTTGTGAACATGTGTTATGGACATAGTAAATGTGTGAGTGTATGGACATGTGTTGTGTTATGGACATGACATTGTGTTGTGGACATAGTAAATGTGTGAGTGTATGGACATGTGTTGTGGTATGGACATGACATTGCATTATGGACATTGTGGTATTGACATGTGTTATATACCCAACAAATAATTTGTGAGGATGTTTTCCACCAAATTTCGAAAGCATCTAGTGCCATTCTTCTTCCAATATCTCTGAAAGTTCTTGAGCATATAAACATTTGGGAATTGGTCGTTGTTAAAATAATATGAAGCTACATATATTTGTCCAAAAAGGGCTACTGGCACTTACTTAATTTTGTTAGTATACATTGTTCAGAACAGTCAATTATTATTATTTTATTTTGTATATTTTTAGTCACTTGGATTGTAGTTAATTTTTTAATACACCTCTTTCTTGCTGGAGACAATCTGAGGTGCCGAGTGACTGGTAGAAACGAGGGTAATAGAACATTGCAGTGATGAACTATTACAACTACATAACTTCAAGTTAGATCATCATTCTTGAGATCATTCGAGTTGAATCGCACCCAAAACCATATGCTTTACGACTCGCCGCATTTCGCTTCACTTGGATACAGGTATGATGTACAACTTCCTTTCATCTATTAGCAATTACACTTTTAACACATGCCGATATAATGGACCGTCAGTGAAAATAAACACCACCTATAATGGTGCCTGGTTATGCCATATTTCCGTATGATGTCTGGGGTATTCTGGGAAGTATATGCTTCGCGATGTAGGTCGTATTTCTGCGGTGGAGGAGAAATTATTCAATCCCCACTGGCTGTCAACACCTGACGCTGAAGGGCTTCACGCTGAATTAGTAACGGAACACGAGCATTGGATGAAAACTGAAGTATTTGCGTACATCAGTTCCGTTTTTTTTTTTCGTGTTTGATGTTGACAGCTCCAGATATGATATCGAAAATGAGATCATTATGCGATGCATAGTATGAGATACACCGATGCATAGTACGAGATACACAGATGCATAGTATGAGATACAACGCAGATCATTGTAATCTCCGTCTCATTGTTTATGGATTATAGAGTTTGTGATACATAGGTAAAATACTCACAGGTGTACTGCAACATTCAGCGCTACAGATGTTGTGGGTTTCTTCCTGTCCTAAGCTAACAAGCCGTGATATAAGTGAACGAATCTTGACAGCAGCTCTAACCCTCAATTTTGAATAACGGGTCCATATACTCAATGCGTTGGGTTTTACTCCTCGCCAAACCTCAAAAATATTTTCAGCCAGGTTCCTAGGCATATCATCCTCTCATTTTAAAAATAAATTGGTCTATATCATAAATTTCAATGTTTCACCATTACATACTTAATTCTATTGTATTCACAAGTTATTTATTCAATTTCACCAATAGTTGGCATATAATTCTTTGCAATCAATCATATATTTCAGTTTTACCGACAGTAATTAAATGATTTTGGGGCATATTTTTCATGCTGCAATTCATTTCAATCCATTTATGACATAATTAAACATTCCTTGTCACATATGGATAAAATATTCCCCCTGCAACGTTAAACAATAATTTACTCGCACTTGCTGCAAGAAACCAAAAATACTCTATAACAGCAATGATTTGTGTCTTTACAGCAGAATATGTTGAAGCAGTGGTTTTAAGAATTGTATGATACTAGATTTAGAAAATATAATGTAGTATTAGGAGATATAGATTAGAAATGTAGTATCCATATTAACCTTCTTTATGTGGGAGACACCTGTTGATGCCCTATAGAAGCAATTATTTTGGTTAATACATTAGACGTGTAATTGTATTTGTCACTATAGATCATAATTATGGACATTCCTTATGCTGACGGTGGTTCATATATTAATTACTAATTAATAATCCCTGAGTATTAATTATGTGTATTTCAGATATGGAATAGTCACACAATTATTTCTGTTTTAGTTCATAACATTGATACAATTACTATTTAAAAAAATGTAATTACTACTTTTTTTTCCTAGGAATAGAATTCCCAAGTTGTTCAAGTTCGGTTATATTTCCTGCAAAATTAAAAAAATATTCTTTAGTATTTTTTAAATATTTTGTTTTCTATTTAAATAATGTCATCTCATGCATCTCAAAATGCATTACTGTTTATATTATGTATTTTGTTGTTATTTGAGGTGTGGTATTACTGCTTGCATTATAGCTTCAACAATGTAATGTTATTACACAACGTACAACATGTACAGACCGTTACTGAAGGCTTTGATCCAGACAACCCATCGAGCTGCGCCATTCTTTCCCCATCGCAGTCAAAATGTAGCCGAACATTGTCATTTCACGCTGATCAAGGAAAACCCCAGAGGCCCCGAGAAATTCCCGTAGGATCAATAAAGCTTTTTAGTCTATTATTAGGTAGGAGAATTCACCAAAAGAATTCATTGTATTGGGGAAATTCTCCAAAAAAAATATGTTCATCGATCATCCCACGGATAAATCTGACGATTTTTCTCTTTCCTCCCCCCCCGCCCCACCCCCATGCATGCCCAAGATTTTGCGCTAATTGAATATTGCATTTTGTTGACAATGCTTAATGTTCTCGTTGAGTGACTGAAGCCGGTATGAGCACTCTGATAGATGACTTTGCTAACGAGGTGTTCCTTTCATAGAGTCAAACTTCGAAGATTTCATATCAATATGAAATGGGTCCCTTTTCTTTTCATTTTAATGGCTGATGAATAACAATAAAGCCGGTATTGTGTTCGAAACGTGCCCAATTGCTCGTACTGCGTGTATAGGTGTTTGCAGGCTATTGTTGCAGTACCTGATAACGATGCTTGGGGAAAACATACCGCCGATGAATATTTCATCGGGAAATTTGCGCCGTGGACTGTACGCTTAGTTTGAGAAGTGTTTGCAGAAGAGGCGAGGAAGGGGAAAAAAAGTGATTGGCTCGTGGTTTGTCGGCTCCGCGATCGCGTGTCGAATGTACACACCGGCACCATTATCTCATATGGAGGGATAGTTACTGTCGTTGCAGGGAAACAGGCTCCAAGTGCCTCTTCTGCGATGCCATCCAACGACATCGAAAACTCTCCGATACGCACCTCCTCACTGCAGCTGTTACGCAGAGATCGCTTCTAAGTAGGTTTGTACAGTAGAGAGAAGTCCATGACAAGGAGTCTCAAGAGGGTCTACAACACGTACCAGGTAGAGCAACAGTTTTTTCTCCACGAATTGCCTTTTTTTTTAACCCCTCCGTCCCTCGACACAATTTCTGGACGTAACGAGCGAGGTTAAACGGAAACTGGTCAATCAACGAAAATGGGGGAACACAGAGTCTCCAAAGGTACAGACTGAGAATCTGGGAGGGCAGAATTGAGTCAGTCGTAATCGGGTTTGGTGTGCTGAGAGACATCAATATTTAAGACCAGGTTGCTTCACGTGTCGCACTTTGCGTATTTGCCATGCCTTGACTGGCCTGTAAGAACGATCAATACTTTTCCACTGACCGGTGTGTGAGCGAGCAAGCGTGTATGTGTGTGTGTCTGTGTGTGTATGTGTCGCTTTTCTTGTGCTCCGTGCCTGTCACTCAGACAACTCCGCGACAAACTACACGTGAAATGGACAATGCAGACACTGGCCACAGGTCGCACGCCGGCCTTCATAATATAACAACGTCGCGGCTGACGAGGAAAAACGGCAAAGTCATCACCGCACCACAGGGGAAAACGTGATGATGATAGCCATCAGATTTCGACAAGCAGAGTCAGTTTATAGACCTGCCAATTAACCGCTAAAAATAACTCTGGATTATATATTTTATATTTATACATCTGTGTGTATTCATCAAGCGTCGGATGTGCTGCTTTTTTATATGGATCTAATGCAGACTCCCTTGGGAATGGTGTATTGATATTCCGTCAATGGCACTGTAAACTTACCACATGATCTGTGAGGCCAGTGAGCAGCTCATCATTGAAGTCCAGACAATTGAGCCGAGATGTAGAACATGCAGAAGTCGGGGCTACGGTGACAACTGATAAACTTTGCCTGACAACCGAGAGTCTTCACTGGACAGTCTACGGAAGTTCTTGCCGGTCGTTCAAACTGTTATCCTGACCACGTACCTTGTGTAGGTGACCATTGACATTAGTGGACGAGACTCGGACTGACAGTAGCTCCGGATGCTCGACACACCTGAGTGTCGACTGCTGTGTCTACGATCACCTGTGAGTGTCCGTGTAGTGTTCTCAAATATCACGTGTCCACCAACGACGTAAACCAAAGTTTATAACTGAATGCTTTCCACCTTACATCAAAGTTTATTTTTCTCTACTATTTAAAGAACCTACCGAGAAATTGGATCGAGAATTGATTTCTATTTAAAACTCATTCCAACATCGAAGAGGAACTCTTACCAAAGCAATGTAATTCTAACCTTGTCTGGGATTCCTCAAATTATACGTGGGTTTTTTTTCCTCCGGTTTTAAGCTGGCAAGATCAGATGCCAAATGTCAATTTGAAATAGAAGACTGGATTAATTCCTCTAACAAGTTGGATCTGTGTTGTTATATTGCTGTGGGATCAAGTTGTGAATATTTCTGGAAGTGATCGCATACTGTGATATTTACACGTGTACGATGAATAGAATTACGTCCGTTTGCACTGATGTCTTGATGTTGAGCTATTCTCATGAACTTCGGTGTCATTCTGGATTGGAATCTTGTGCATCTTTGGATACGGCTCTTTGACTGTAGGGATGGATCCGTACAGATACACGCAGTTCCGGATCCCTAGCAGTCCACATGCTGCCGGATCGCGGACATTCATAAGTGTGTCACCGCGCAGACGAGGCCCCGTAAAGGTAAACACAAGTTGTCAGTTATAGATAACACCCATTGCAACCTTCAGGATTTGTATTATTGATGATTCAACTTCAGTATACTATCTAAACTATTGTAGCAAGGTTATTGATAACATGATATGGATTGATCACAATATTCAGTATGCTTTTTCTATTGAACCTGGTACCAGTAGACAGTTTTTTTAAGAAGTAATTAGCTGACATTTATTCCATGAAACCATTAGATTAAATTTGTTATGCCATGGTTGTTGTTGGAGGCTAAGCACTCGAGGATTGGAACATTGGTTTCATTAAGCTAACAGTTTGAGAAATACATTACATCTATACTTGACAGGCCATGGAATCGATAAAATGTATTTCTTGTTGGCTGCTGTTAAAATATGTTGTTAAAGTATGTTTAATTAGAAGTATACTACATCTGACCATCTTCATGATGTTTGTTGGGTAGTGGATTAGAAATTCATATGGAGCGTGGAACTCATCTAAGTTGGCTGCAAAGTTAAAATATTGAGATTACACTTGACAGTCGAGACGTAGGTAAATAATTGCTTGAGAACATCACGGAAATTAACTAATCTAGATAAGAGGATGAGATTTTTTTAATAGGGTTTTCTCTTCAAGATTTCCATTTTCCCCCCCAAGGCAAAAAGAAAAGTGACCTTTTTTTCTGAGCATTAATACTTTCCCCAAGCTTAAATATTTTACTTTCTCTGGGATTTTTTAAGAAATATGTCGCAATCCGAACCACATGCCCTGTACGACATGATATGCTTTATTCTGAGCATAGAGGTAGAATCTGGGTTAAAATATTGCTCGAGACCATCACGTGAATCAGCAGCTAATATCTGTCTGTAATTCTGACATGCAGACCGAGATTGCCGTTATGGCGTAACAGATGAAACAAGGTGATAAGATCAGGATCAGAGTATTGATTGGGATAGGTTGCGGCCCCAGCCACCTGTAAATCACTTCCACCATAGGCAGATCCATGGAAAGTGGCATCTGCAGTTCATAGCAGATAGCCATCTGGACTCTGGGGAATGTACATAAATAACGTTGACAACGACCACCACGGCTGCAACATGAACGCTATATTAACTTGTCCATCGACACGGGGTCCACACCGGTAGATCCCGGAAATGGACGTTCGTCTCCAGGCGTGAGCTTCCCTGTCGCTCGTCGATATCGCAGTCATTTCTTCCCGCGTACATAGCGACATTTGAAAGGAAATGAGCGCTTTCGCCGCTTTTATGACATGCTGGATTTCACTCCCATCTCAAAAGGGTGTTGATCATTATAGATTTATTGCCACGGTGGTTATCGAAGCGAAATCGACGCACGTCGATGGCGATATCGACACACCTGTCCATCGGAGTGATTACGGTTCATGAGGGTGTTAATATACCGACGTTGATTTCACTATGTATTGATTCCTAGAGGACATCATGTCGAGTGAAGATTGACACTTGCAATAAACGATGTTGACTTCATTTAGTGATGTCTTCCCGTCAGCATAATACATTTTCAATTTACCTCCCCCTTCTCTCTCCCCTCCCCACCCCACCTTTCACGATCATCCACATAGTTGTCCATAATCACGTTTCCATGGCAACCAAGAAGGTTTTATAATGGCCGTGGCACAGTTGTATAAAATCACAATATTGTGGTTACCGCATTTCAAGAGATTACAGCCGGGTAGCCGTTCTGCGATAGTGGTCGTAGTTGCGGTAGAGACGATGTCACGAAGGGAAATTACTGTCGAGAATAATGGCTCAATCAATGTTGACCCTGGTCAAGGGACGCTAATCAGAGCTGGTCAGACCCGCTGACCGCCGTCTTTATCAACATCCAATAATAAAATCATGACATCCAGTCATCGAATCACGTGCAGGTTTTGTGAATCAATTTTTGAGCCGCAGTGATATAATTGAAAAATTGTTAAATCGTAAATTTTCTATTGTATGCATTATTATAGGAAGGAGTCCTTGTAACCAGGCATCAATTCATATCCAAGTTTTGACGATGAATTTTTGAGCCCCTGTGATATAAATGAAAAATTGTTAAATCGTAAATTTCATATTGTATGCATTATTATAGGAACCAGTGTTTGTAACCAGGCATCAATTCATATCCCAAGTTTTGTGGATCAATTTATAAACCTCGAGATATAATTGCAAAAATCGTGAAATCATAAATCTGAAATTTCATTATTGGAAACAGTGTATGTGATCAGGCACCAATTCATGACCAAGTTTCGTTGATCAATTTAGGGTCTCTGCAGTATAATTGCAAAATTTGTAAAATCTTAAATTTAAAATTGTATGTGTTAATGGAAGCAGTGTATGATGTGGAACTACAGTATAAAGAAGTTTAGGAGTTTGTTTTACTCATTATACGGTATTCCCAGGACACTTTACCTCCAGCTCGGTTGTAACATGAGCCGAGATATCATTATACAATTATATCAAAATCACCTTCATACTGAACGTATTGATTTCTCTTATTAATCCAATAGCTAGGAAGAATATTTCTTTTTTTTAAGTTTCTTTGTTGAAAGTTATTTAATTTGAATGATGTGATTTAGCCTTTTCCTTGCTGAGTAAATCGCTGCTCAATTTGGGCATCTTTTGGTGTCGTCTGATGGGAGAGGGTTAAAAGTAAAAGTGACTTTGTGAGATTTGATACAGCTGCACAACAAATATTTTAAGACAAAGTCCTTATTCAGTTTATCATCGCATATGAATGCAATATTCCCACTATTGCATTAAGCAATAACTCGCCTAATTTAATTCTAGTAATCCTTGTTATATTTAGTACATGAAGATCTGTATGTACTACTAACTTTTAAACTTTCTGTGTTGGACTTCTGTGTCTAATAATAGACATCATTTACTTTTACTCAAATTTGCCAGCATATTCCTTATAGAGCGACATTTTCAGAAAATCAGACTAGTCTAATTATCAAATGGCGTTCCAAAGCTTTAACGAAATACCTTTCTCCTCTACTAACCTTCTCAATGCTGGAGACAACTGGAAATGCCTAACAGAGCCATGATTTTCTTTAACTCTCTCCATGCTGAAGGTGACCGGATATGCCCTAAAGAGGTGTGTCTGCCTAATCCAGCAGAGAGAGGGTTAATACAGCATGGAGACAGTTAAAAAATGACTATTGAAAATCTCAAAGACTTTGATGAATGTTTCGTGCAATACATTGCTGGTAAGCAATTAGCGACACGGACACATGAAATGCGGGACAAAATACTACAGCAGACTTCAACTAGTGACAGAATTAGCCGTATGGATCCGCACACCGCTGTATAGATCCAGTAACGAAGGCGAAAGTTGCCACTTGTCATAACCCATTTAGCAGGACAATCTGAACGATATTCAATAATAATTCCTGGAATGATTTCAGAGCTGGGTTAATTTGGAATGGGTCAGGTTGAGTGCTGGGGCGGCCGTGTCGGTCAGAGCCATATGTGTTCCGTCACCCAGAACATTCTAGAGTAGCTCTGCTCATTCAGAGCTGTCACCCAGAACATTTTAGAGATGATTGTACAGAGCTTGTGTTCCATTATCCAGAACATTTTAGATATGCTTGTTCAGAGATATGTGTTCTGGTACCCAGAACATTCTAGAGATTCTTGTTCAGAGATATGTGTTCTGGTACCCAGGTTATTCTAGAGATGCTTGTTCAGAGATATGTGTTCTGTTACCCATGTTATTCTAGAGATGCTTGTTCAGAGATATGTGTTCTGGTACCCATGTTATTCTAGAGATGCTTGTTTAGAGATATGTGTTCTGGTACCCAGGTTATTCTAGAGATGCTTGTTCAGATATATGTGTTCTGTTACCCAGGTTATTCTAGAGTTGCTCATTTGTAGCTGAGTGTTCTATTACCCAGAACATGTTGCTTGTACAGAGCTATGTGTTCCAACACCCAGAACATTCCTGAGAGACATTGGTATAATTTCCGGAAAATGTTTTAGAATCGATGGTAAAAATGTTTCCAGACCAATTTAGTAATTGTGACATGATGACTGATACATAGATATTGAGACAAGTGGAATATCCAACAATATATATATTATGCCAATGATGATTATTGTCATGGATGATAGATGCCATTGGCTATTAAATTTTTTCTCAAATGTCATTTTTAAAACTTGAACAATAGATCATCATAAAAAAAATAGACAGCTTGATTGATGAGTGTTTTTTGAAGCGTAGTGGTTTTTGGAAATGTTCTTTTACAAAAACAAGCAGTGATATATTGTGTTCTGTCATAAAATAGAGATGTTGATCACAAATCAATCAATTAAAGTGGATGTATGTTGTGTTGTTTGTATCATTAATGATGTTAACAATATCATTAATAACTTAATAAATCGTCAACGTAGTGATATTGTCAGATTTCGTCATTCGAAATTATATGTAGATTTTGGATTGTTTCTTCCATATTTTATTTCAATTCATCATCTGGTGCAGACTTTACCAAATAGACACTTGATTGACATTCAATAAGTCTCATGAGATATTGAAAGTAAAATATAATACAAATTTAATTTACGTCATTTTCGTAATACTCGAACATCAATAAATGGTTATCGTTTGATTATAAGACCATCAACTCAAGTTTTAATTAAAAAATATCAATTAAAGTAACATGAACTTTAAAATAACTCATTAATTTCACTAACCTTCATTCATATACTATAATTACTATAAAAGAAATGTGTTGAGTGTACAATCTATATAACAGTACTATATGATCCCAATTTTCCCTGTTTATTGGATTTGGCCGACTTTTCAATATAATTTTCCTGAACGTCCAGGAAGAGAAGAAAGGTGTTCAGGTGCTCCTGGGCAGATCTTAAAGATTTCTACATCAATCTATGCTGTCCCTAAATACACTGCTGCCATCTCCAGCAAAAAGCCTGTCTTAATATGGCTATTGATTCACGGTAGTCTCCCTCTTGTCATTAGACTCGCTGGCATACTGACGACCCAAAGACGTCTTTTAAAGCGGCGCCGCCCATTTCTGGAGAAGAGGTCAGCAGGCTTGAAATTTGATTGCCGGATGAATTCGAGGTCATTCCGGGGCAAGGATTCCTCCTAAAATGACAAATAATTGCGGATGGATTTTTAAGAAAAAAAGGAGTTGAGATTGATTTGGACGCAACAAATAGTTGTAGGACCTAATCCTTGAGACATTCACGCAATTGAAAATGATGTCTCAAGGAGAAGTGGTTCTTTAAGAGCTGTGGGGAAAATGTCATTTAAGTTTTCTATGAATAAAGTCCCTTGGAAATAAATATTCCTTGATGATATGATAAAATTATTTTTGATTATAGTTTATTTTAAATCAATTTTGTGAAATATATATTTAAGAAGAATGTTGTTTTTTTCTACGATTTCATTCATGCCAAGGAACAGGAAATTAGCAAGCAGACCAAATCTATCATGTAAATTACAATGCTCGCACTTTATTTGTACTCTGAGATGATTTCTTACTCTGTCATGCTATCTATTATTCATATGGTTTGCCACTGCAAATAGTCTCAAAGGTATTTTCCATCTTGATTTAGGAAAAAAAATTGTGTTGCCTTTTCTTTCTGTTGTTTACACATTCTTTGTAGGCTCAGTATGAAAATATTTGCTCTGTTTAACTATTGTAGTACACTTTTACTATCTGCCAGGTGATAATTTGAACAGGAGAGAGAAAGAAATTATCCATAAAGAAAACAGCAGTAAATTTATTGAATTGTCTTCAAGGAATGTAAGCGTTTACATTTCAGTGCAAATGTTTTCTATTTCCGTAACTATAATCCTTTTCAAGTGTTTCTGCGTCTTTCAAATACAATGAAATTATGGTCACAGCTCGTCACCTGATTGATATGTCTGAGATAAACGGAGAAGCTATGGAAAACACTAAAAGTAAAATTGGTGTGTTTAGTGACATCTTGGTTACTATAATAGTCTCAGAAAATGATCCAAGTCGCACGTTGGATAAGCCCGGACTATGGGCATCGATTTCCGTGTTTGCTGTCCGAGCACCCCTCTCTTACATCGCGCGTAATTGACAAGTGAACGGTCATTAGTGTTGCACAACGTCTCGGACATCGAAGATCTAAGAAACACGTATCGAAAATGAGTAGACGCCGTTCATACGTATCCGAGAAATGCGTGACGCTTCGGACCGACTCCGAGCAACACGGATGGGAGGAATTCCATGAGACGGGGAGGGGACTCCGTGATCAATTTAAGCCGATTGATAAACTCGGGGGTTCCACATTGATGTATCGGCGGTGGCTCGGTCCAGAGCTGTAATTGGGACCCGTGGTGTTTGCTGCCACGTGGTTCCTGACGAAAACCGTATTGACGTGCACGTAAATTAATACGCCGTAGATTGCGCTTTCATAGACATCTTGGATTAATATGATTACTTTAATGTGAGTCTGTCAGAATGTTATTAGGTGGTTAAAGATTGCTCTGTGTACGTGTTGTATGGCTGGTGAATCGCAAGTCAGTGACCAAAATTGATTCGGTTTTGGTCCAGAAATGTATGAGATTATCCACCGGTTCTTGTAAATGGAAATTCTTCTATGTTTCGCGTGCACTATGAGCGACCAATTTGAGAAGGGATTACTGTATTGTCAAAGCATTTGTGTGAATGTCATTTTATAGTAACAATTGAGTATAATGTCTATCTGGATGTGGTTAACATATTGGTAGCGTTTAGAGGGTTTTATTATGTGTAATTGTGAAATTTCTGTTCAAAGTACAATTAACTATCAGGAATGACTTGACAGAATTTGAGACAATCCAGATTATGCTTCGATTGCATGTTGTAAAGCCTGAGATCGTGATAATAATAATAATAATAATAATAATAATAATATTAATAATAATAATAATAATAATAGGACTGCTTGTAATATGCTATAAAGTATGAATTCTGCAAAATTACATGATAACATACAAAATTATCTCCGAGTTATCGAGTTATGCATGTAATTGTACTGAGTCAGTTGAAGATCTATCTATTCATGGAGATTTTACTACCACTTCACGCACTTTATGACACTTCAAGCTGAGTTTACCAATTTTATGAAATATTTTTAATGTTTTGACACAAGTACTTTTTTCGTTGTTGGTGATTTTGAATATGATTCCAGTTTTTTGTTGAATAATTCTTAGTAAGGGAGTTAAGATTTCTTTTTAGAAAAGCATCATTCAACTGATACAAGGTTAAGACTAGTAAAAAAAAAGTATTTTTACTTGGGCTTCTTTTTAAAGTTAACATTGAATTTAAGATTTTCCATGTTGAATTTGTCCCTTCCTCATCAGTCTGTCCTTGCAATGAAATTACATTTTGGAGAAAGCTTGACTGCCAACAGATCCACAGATTAACTTGTGTACACATTGCCGCTTGGGCTTCTTTCTATTTCGAAACTTACTCCAAAACATACTCAAATAGTCCGTTCTAAATATCCCAGATCAGTTGAACTCCTACTCAATTCCCCAGATCAATTGAAATTTAGCAGTGGCTTTGCATACATATCTAAATACATCCATCCACCCACACACACACACACACACACACTCACACTCACATTCACACACATACACTCACACTCACACTCACACTCACACTCACACACACACACTATCAGTAAAGTCAGATTTCCACACACATTGAAAGAGACCTGCTGGAATGAGATAAATCAATGACATTCAGGACAGAAGCAGTTGTAGCATGGATGAGCATATATTGAATCATCCCGTTCTTTTCATTACTCACTCCTGAAAACTTGATCTTATTCGTCGTGTTCCGGCTTGGTGAAGTCGACCAACTAAGCTGTACGCACTGGGGGGAAAATATCACTAGGACAAGTTGGAGGCAAGGGTAACAGTAGCACAGGGTAGCATATAAGTAGTGCAGAGGTAGCATTTGGGTAACAGCGGTAGCACATGGTAGCATATGGGTAGCACAGTAGCATAGTAGCACAGGGTAGCATGGAAGTAGCACAGGGTAGCATATGGGTTGCACATAAGTGTCATATACGTAGCATAGTAGCACAGGGTAGCACGGAAGTAGCACAGGGTAGCATATGGGTAACTGGTAGCATAGAAGTAGCATAGTAGCACAGCGTAACATGGGTAGCATTAAAATAATGCAGGGGTAGCACACAGGTAGCATAGAAGTACACACTACAGTGAAAAGGTTTATGCAGTTTTCATAAAATTGAGTTCTTTAATTTGATTCTTATATAAAGGATTTACCCAATCACATTTGTACTTTTTTTACTTTGGTCTTACTTGTAACTTGTTGGCTGCTCGATGCTTTTACCAATTTTAGGGAGAAATGTATTAAACTCAGCAAGAATCTTTCAATAATGCATTACATTGGAACCAGTGTTGAAGAAGTGGCAAGACTCTGAGTCATGTGTCTCCTGAAATTTAACCCCATATCCACTGAGTAATTCATCACATATGGGTTAACAATTCCTGCTGCACTGAGAAATCTGACGCTAATTCCTTTTTTAAAAACTACATTCATATCCATGAAGAATTAAATGTAAAATGATTTGAGTTAAATATGCAATAGCATTAGATTAACTCCAGTGAGATTTAAATGTGGTTCTAGCGTGCATTGAGGATGTCATGGGTTAATTCAATTGTTAATTTTATTGCATTTTTAGACTTTTGGGAAACTTATTGGATGTTCACAGGAGATTTCTCGCCGACGCATCACGAGGATTACAACTATGAGCCGTTGACGTCGGATGTCGTCCTCGGTAAAAACACCAATTGTCTTTTGAGTCATGCTAGCGGAGATCCCCGTAGATTTCACGCCAATCAATATCAACGCCATTGTGTATTTCACTCTATCAAACAGGGTCGTAAATTTCAAAATCTGATACGTTTACATGCACACAGCTATGCAGGTGATTAGTAGCCGGTAAATAACCTGTTCCACGATCAGACGCGTGGCCTTGATCAATATACCTGTCGCTCCAGGTGTACCGGCCCTTGAACATTGATCGCGTATTGTCCACACGACGTACGTGGTGTTTTTAATAAATATCAGAAATGTTACTCCTGATTGGAAAATTAGCGGGAGGTATTTACGGCCGTTAGGTTTTTCTATGGAGAAGAACGAACGCGGCCGTTGTTAATGTTAAGATGAAATGATGATTGATAGGTTCGTTCGATTGGCCATTGTTGTCGTGTGATCGGCTCTGGACAACGGTCAATGGGAATCAAGTAGCAGACTTTGGACAGGTGCTGACCACTTTATCATTATGATCATAATAGAAGTTAATAATTGAATGAATATTATTGGCCAATTTGTCATTCGGGTTTTGAATGAATTGGGTGTGGAAGGAGGGGAGGTAATCAAAATATATTTTGATTTATTAACGGCTAATTTGAAATGATATTTCTAATCAATTTATTTGGTTAATCAGTAGATGACCTATTAGTACATAAATGACATTTAGTGCAATGTGTTCATGCATAAAAGTCGTCACGTATGGGTGAAAGATTCCCGCTGAGAATTAAAACATTACTTCAATCAATCAATCATGCATACAAATTGTAGCATAAAAGATTCCCACTGACCTGTGACGTAAAACAACAATTCACTCACTCATGCATAAATGTTAAAATGACTTTATTTTACAGTCGATTTACCTGTCGATCAATTTGTTGTCACGTTTACTTACACACTTAGTAAAATATAGATGTAATGAACCGTATTACGGTTAATTAGTCTAATTAATAATCCAGTCTCCATTCGTCACGTATCAGGAGGTACACGATTACTTACGTATCCCAACGGTAATTATGACCAATGGGTTGCCAGTGACCGCTGTCCGAGTACTGCCAATCAGACTGGACGTTGATGGACGAGGCTGGCTGCGCTAGATTACTGCTAGGTGGGTGGCATAATTACCTGTGTCCAAGTTGTCTCCCTTGCCTGATGGAGTGGCCGTTCCAGTCTGGAAATGTCATGACTTGAACATATTGAATACATCTCTATGCACTGCATCTTATTTAGTATTGTGTATGATTGATGAGAAATCTAATCAGTATTTGGTTACCATTTTATGTAATTTAGTAATTTTAGCATGTCCACCAGACTATACTTGGTAAATAGAAATAATGTCAAATTTACGGAAAAGCTAAACTCTGATGTGGAATGGCGTGTGCCTGCGGCTTTAACAATTTCAGCGTAACAAACAGCAAAGTCTGCAGTAATTGGAAATTATTAAAAGCACATTTCACTTTTCTTATTTCTTTTTTTCCTTACAAATAATTTTTAATCTATTTTTTCCCCTTAAAAATATTTTTAGATTATTTTTTTTGGTAAAGAACGAATTCCGATTTTTTAGATTTTTTTAATATTTGTATGTATTTTTTTCTATAACTGTTTATTCGTCTCCAGATTTCTCTGTAACTGCTAATACACATGGAAGCAATAACGTATAATTGGATAGAAAATCCAGCAAATCTTGCAAGCCACTCATTATAAACTTCATGGCCGTTATTTATATGATGCATGCTGTACTTTACAGTGCACGTCAATGGCAAACCATGAACGCACGCACGCACATGCAGCCCAACATAATAGGATTGAAGAATTTTTCATAACATTATAGCTTAACCTTTTACGTAACCACTTTCGGATACAATTCCGCTAATCGGAAGCCCCGCCAATTATCCGAGTCACGTGGTATACGGGCACGACATATGGATGGATGAAATCAATATTTAAAATGTCGTGCAGTTTTCAGTTCAACAGCTCCTTAGATCACTGTAGATGGCCTATCAGGAATCGGTTGTTTCACAGCGTAAGCTTTTAAAACTGTAATCCGAAAATAGTTGCAGTCCATTTACCATGGTGGCAACTCCGTTGGCAGTCAATTGCCACCGAGGCAACATTTCCTGCTCCGTTCTAATGTCAGATTTACAGACTGATTTATTATTCTTTTTTAATTCTGGTGTATTTTCTAGATTTTATTCTCAATTCTTGGTAACTGTAGTTCAAATATAAACCTGGTTATATCTGCTTTAAAACAAATACAAAAATCCTCAAGTTTTCAAAACATTTTTGAGTACAAAAGGTTTTTTTCACAATTCCCCATATAAAATATTTTTGCTTCAGCATGAAATCATACTAAAAAGTTTATTAATCTCAGGGCCAGATCGAGATCTTGCTGTGGTGGTCTCGATTCCGCCCGTGTCTATTCCGCCCATGTCTATTCCGCCCGTGTCTATTCCGTCTGTGATGGCTTGCCAGTACGGAACCTGACCCAAGTAAAGTATCTGTGTTCTAGGTACACTGTGAAGCATGCAGAATCCGATTCTGTACCCGATTCTGTCTGACATGCATACCAACCGTTCTCTGTCTTCAGACAGTCTTAGAATCATCATCCATTTCCTCCTGTCATTTGGAGTGTACACCTAAACCAATAATGTATGTGTTTAGCTAGAGTCGTCTATCTTGGTTGGATGTCGTTTTCAATTATTGAATCATCACGTAAGGGTGAAAGATTCTCGCTGTGACATCATACAAGAATTCACTCAATTCAGTTATTGAACTTGACACTTGTATCATTGAAGATTTACACAAGTTTAATTGTTTGTTTTATAAATGTATTTCTTGGAAGGGAAGAGAGAATTTGTTATTTTATATTCTGAAAGTTACTGTTTTTCATATTTCTCAGTAAAAGAAGTATTGTAAGTAATTTTATCTGGCTATTGTAATTGATTAAATTATTTGGCAAGGTTTAGACTTGCTGATTTGGTAATGTACTGCTTGAATTACAAATTTAATCCTCTCATGGAATTAACGATGATTTAACCACGTCTGGAGGCAACCAGAGATGCCATAAAGAGCACTGTGCCTAATCCAGCAGGGAAAGGGTTAATCGACATGTAAACCTCTGATGACTGTAGCAGGAGAAGGGTTATGATAGGTGTTGAGTTTTCTGAAAAAGCAGCGATACACAAATTTAATTAGGAAGTCCTCCAATGAAATTCTTTATTGACATAGTCGTAGGAATTGACCATTTTCCAGTTTTTATTTCAGCCGTATAATTTGCAAAGTGATTGATTCAATTAGTAAATTACTAATTTATATTGACATTTATTTGATGATCTGCGTGACATTAGCAAAGATGTTTCTTGTTAAGGAGATTGAACGTAATTAGCAAACATAGAATATGATTCACTAGCGCTGAGGCTTTTACCAATTATATGTAAATGACTGAGTAAACATGGGATATGCAGATGAAGTGCTTTTCTATTATGTCGGGTCTGCGCGTTGTTACCGCGTGTCGTATGGTATTGTTGGAATGAGCTGAAGACTAAGGCCGCGTTATGAAATTCCCATGAATATTGACCTGTTGTGGAGTGGAATCTAATGAATAATGACATGTTACAACTATGGTATCCAATGAATAGCCAATTGTGTTCTTCTGGATGGTCCGTTACTGGAATTGTTGTTACTTTCAATAACGTGTCGTTATTCAAGCAATTATTTTATTTATTTTGTTTTATTCTTTTATTTTTTGTATTTTTAATTGTTTATTATTATTATTATTATTATTATTATATATATTATTATTATTATTATTATTATTAATATTTTAACTTTATTTTTTATTATTTATGTAATGTATTAAACTTAATTTTGTTCTTACCAGTAAACATGAACCACATAATTTTCACTAGTCACTTGTCTTATGCCTGAAATACAAACTGTCAAATATGTACAAAATATGGCTATTTTGCAGCATTGCAATATGGGAGTTATCCAAATTCTCATCATTGAAATATCACTGATATTATTGTTTAATGTGGCAATAAGCCTCCAGTCACTCATTAACTGTCTTGTTTACATTTAATTAATATTATTAATTGAAAGTAATTGAAAAGCAGTTTCGAGAATTTCTATCTCGCTTTTCTGTTCTTTATCGTAATATCTTCAAGGTCCTATCCTATCTTGATGTTCTATCCAATCTAAACTGTTTGTGTTAGTAGCAGTCACTGACACCTACAGACTAAACACCTGTCTCCTGTGTTGATTTCAATCATGCGTCAATTTCCTTCATTTACCTGTGAAATTAACACACGTCTATTTCACCTGTAAATAATTAAGTCGTAAACTTCATCTGTTTCAATATATAATTAACTGATACAGTCGTAAATAATTATCATTAGTATGTATTAATTGAAATATGTAATTGACATTGTTATTAATGGGTTATAATTGAAATATGTACAATTAGTTGCCATTGTTATTAGTATATAATAATTGAAATATTTGCCCCCTGCTACAGTCAATAATTATAAGTAATTATATCAGGAAATGGATATCAAAATGCAGTTGTGATTTTGTGTTTCATGTTGAATGTCGATGAATGAATGCAACAGATGTTTCAAGTTGGGAGAATTCTGTTCAGTTATGTTAGTTTCATCTTTAAATCTTGCAATAGTTTTGAAGGCATTGTGTTGGAGAAAGAGAAAAAATTCAAATTTAATTTAATCCTTGTTCTCACTTCCATGTCGCACTAGCATGTATTATTCATATTTTAATAGAACGGGAGAAACGTTGACGCTATGCCACCATGTTAATCCTATTTGTAACTTTGCATTTTCAATTTCAAGTTCACACATGGCGTAGGCTTTTCAATCTGTTCATCAAGTAGCGTCGGTCATGTACGAGTTGGTCTGTCAGTGTCATCATGGTCATGGCATATCATATGGTCATGTCTCGGATAACACATCAATCAATCATTTGATCAATCAATCAGTTGTTGATTGCGAAACGTTTGAATGGTGAAATCAACATTTAATGGGATTCCTAATGATACATTTCAATTGAGATCAATTCCCGATATGAGCCGGCCATTTACTGTGTCACACCCCACTTGTTGAGACGAATCCTTTTAACTATTCCAATATTTCTCCTCCTTCCCTCTTTCCCTATTAGTATTTATGACAGATCACGACCTGTCACCCCCTCCAGCACTAAGTGGACTGTTCCGTGTTCTGCGAGAGATGCTGTGTTGTGCCAGCAGGCAGGGTCTGGCCATTATCATACGGTGTAGATTACTGTGGATCGGGGTTTTAACACAGTACGGTGGAGAGGAGGTGGGGGGAGGAAGAGTTCACTGTGATAGCTTGTCTGTGTTTGCTGCCACCACGACACTCGGCACACGCGCATTCTCTTCACTTTCCTCTACCAGCCTGTAGCTCGCCACTCGCCACACGTGCTCACCTCTCTCGGTGTCTCAATAGTGCTGTTTTCTCTACCACTTTGGTCTGGTTCAAACTTTCACGCGCTTTTCCACTGCCGTCCACACCAGACCACTCTTTACCCCCTGTCAGTAACACCTGTGTTTGTATACACCTGAGGACAAGTGGACGTCTTCTGTGCATGCAAGTCCGTGGATTTTACCTCATCGGCTGCGTCCACCCGTTTGACCGCTGGTCAGCCACGTGTGTCCATGTCTCCATAGACATGTAACTTCTCTGGATCCCAAGCACCCCCCAAGGATCGTGTTTTCAATTTTCGCTTTCATTTCTTCCTCCTCCTCAAGAGATACATAAGACATATCTATTAAATTAACCCTTAGTTTCATACGAATATCGAACTAATCATGGTTCCCGTCCGTATTCCGACTTTCGATCGAGCTGCCGTTTCGTCGCCACTGTCGTGGTGGTGGAGTATTACTTGCGGATGATCGCGGAGACACTGGCCCTGGCTGTGGATGTATGTATAGCTGCGGAGTGCTGCTTCAGATAGATCCCAGGCTGGCTCTGGCTGCTGGTCAAGTGGTCATTTTTCAGCGGTCACCTCTGTCTGTGCAAGGAGTTTACATGACGACGTGGACGTCGACCGCAGTTGCGCCACGCCGACGGAACCCTGGCCCGCGCAGGGATCTACTCCCCGTATATGATCGAGCTGAGTCTCAGCTTGAAGCGGTTACTTGATGGCTTCGAGCAGGTAAGACAACAATACATAATGAGAGAGATGAGAGAAAAAGTACACACAGGTTGTACAGATATTGTATACTAGCGTCACTGATATAATACTGGGATCACAAGTATAATAGTATATGACAGGGATACTGGCATAACATTTATACTGGTATACTGACATCACAGGTATACTGACATCACTGGTATACTGGCATCACAGGTATACTGGCATCACTGGTAGCATTGGTATGCATTACAAGTATATTGGCATCACCGTTGTACTGGCATCACATGTATACTGGCATCACTGGTATACTGACTTAGGTATACTTGCAACATTGGTAGTATACTGGCATCTACAGTTATGGCAGTAATTGAATCTAGTCGTGTTCCATTTAATTAACCCTCTCCATCTTAGATTGCTGTCAGTTTTAGAGTTTTAGAGTTTTCTGTGGGGTGGTGGTATGCATTTTTTAATTCAACCTTATGTTTGAATCCAACTTATATCATGTTGATTCCACTTCTAGAGAATTCACTTTGCTAAGTTTTACAGTGATTGGGTTAGTAATGGATACCTTCATTTTACGTTTAAATCCAAATTTCTTTTCATGAGTTCATTTCACTTTTCGTCTCCGATCTCTGAAGATATTTCAATATCGAAACCCTCATACATGAAATGGACGTAGTGAAGTATGACGTCAATTTCAAACATCACCAGATCATTGTCACGGACATGCTTGACATGTGGACAGCATACATTAAGGAAATGTTAACATACACCCAATGTTTACAGCGACGGCGCTCTACTCTATCCACAGACTATAAATAGAGATGAAAATAGATTGCGGTTTCCCCGAATGAGATTGGATTTCACAACAGCGTTCCAAAATACGAGAACCGTGTATAGACTTTAGTTTACGAGATGTTGAAATGTACAGCCGGCAGCTATATTGGATTTTTCATGCCGTAGTCTACAGTCGAATATTGATTTACAATGGACAACATTGTGATGATCTTGTCAGTGCTGTGTCTGATGTAAAAAAAAACGAAACTGGATTCACTGTTAAGCTTGCAATATATGGTGATGACATTTACGCGGGTTTGTTGGTAATAGGAGTTGTATACATAAACTTAACACGTGTACTTGTCATAGTGTTAAGATAGGCGTCAATGCCAATGCACGCAATACAACAGTTGATATTTTTGTTCATGTTCGGAAGTTTTTGTACTAGCGCCTCTCACACTTGTTAATTTTACGTTAAAATCATGTGTCTCGAAGTCGAACATTCTAGAGGTCTATTGTTTTCTTTTGTCATGCAATCATGGAATTTTTATTGGAAGAAACAAATTTTTTTACTATTGATTTTTATACATAGTCTCGCTCATGAAAAGCGAATGTTTGCTTTCTGAAATTTTATCTTTTGGATTCACTTTTAACGCAAACTCGCTGCCGAGTGTAATGTTATTACGTGCATACATAATAGGTTTGTTCAGGAATTACACCGGGTTTGTTTTGCAATCCTAGACGTGTTTCCAAAGTAATTAATCGCTTAGAAAGGAACCAGCATGAAACGTGAGATTCTTAAGCATACGGAAAACAAGGAATGCGATAAGGACCGAAATGGGAATCACTTGAAATTGAGAAGGTTATTAAAGGAGATTTCAAAGTTCTATCTTCATATCGGATCACACCTCCGAATATGGATCTATCATCGCCATTACGAAATAAAATAATTTTAAGAATTATTATGATGGATGATCATTTTAATGTTGATGGATGGTCGTAAATCAGAAAAATGTATTGGCACTGCCAAGGCAGTCCTTTGGCAGATTACATTGACTTGAAACCACGATCCTCTCTCAACAGGCAGCATGGAATTAAAAAAGATATTCTTCAGAAATGGCACTGCTGGTTACATCTGCAAAATATTTCCCCGTCGGTTGTCGGGGTAAAAAGTGGCGAGATGCATATTCCGCTGCGGAATGCTGCAGCAACGGTGTGCAGTGGCTCAGGTGTTCTCGTGTTCGCCGGAATCGTTCCACTTCCTGCAGATAGTGTTCTTCTTACCTGGTATTTCTGGTTACCTGTCTCTATGTAACCCTATGGAATAGTTGGAGGCATCCATCTATGCTTTCTCTTCAGGTTTTTTTTTTAGCTATTAAAACACAACTGTGCTGGATGAAAGTTTTATTATGGTCTTAATGTATTTGATTTTTTTTCTTTTTCTTTTCTTAATGCAAATTTGTATTCTAGAATTTGTGTTCTAGTACATGACCTTGGGTTTTAAGTTTTTAAATAACAATTTTAAAAGCAATTTTGTATTCACCACTCTTGTTCTGGTAGATGAACTAGCGTTATACGAGTTATTTTGCAGGTTTTTCATTTTGCATAGAATTTGCTTTTCTATGTATTATTTTACAAAGGATTGCTTTCTTTTGAACTGTCTTTTTAATTTGCAATTAACTCTGCATTAAAGCCTTGAGATGCCAATCACAGCTGCAGTGAGGTCTGTGCCCGTGTTCTTTATTATACCTGAAAGGAACGTCAGATGCTAGTCATGTCTGAAGTGTCGTTCATTTCGCTATGTGCATGTAGCTGATATTGACGTGCATGTGTACATTTCAGTGCTATCCGTTGATAAGTAAGAGTCTGGTGCACATGGGATGGAAATAGTATTGCTCGTATGTCAGTGTCAGCTTGGTGCAGTGGTAGTGGGTCAGACAACAAAAACTGAAAGATCGAGTTTGAATCCCCATTCATGGTCATGTCCATGGTTGAGAATGGTTTCACATGCAGGAAAGATTGGGATGCAATCAAATATATAAAATAATCAAAATTAGATAGATCTTTATCTATTTTTTTGTTTGTTTGTTATATATCTTTTATATATATAAATGGACAAAATTTACCTTTGGGAAATAACAGCAATCAAACAAATGTTACTTCACTGTTAATGATTAATAATAAAACTTTTATAAATATTTCAAATAATTACCAACAGTTTTGGATGCTGTTGCCAACTGAACACAAAACTGGTTGGTAGGGTGCCAAACCCCAGTGTATTCTTTACATTAATTGCCAATCGTGCTAATGTAGCAGATTGTGACTATCTGCGACAATCATGTTAAGTGATTGTTGATTATAGGGGTGATGATAATTAGGACTGCACGTGGAATGCACACTAGTACAACGGCCAAACTTATAGTGCATTCCACCGGCTGTTCATGCCAGTCATAGTGCCACGGGCATTATTATGACAGAAATACAATATTGATTTTCTTTTCTATTTTTTAAAATAGCATATCTTTTTTAATATACATTTTTTTTAAGATATACAAAAGTACGATATTGATATTATTTATTTTAAAAATAATTTGTTAAAGGACATCTCCAGTGCCAGGACATGTTTCTTCTAATGGCTAGTTTAGCATTTTTTAGAACGTTATTAG